>MJUU01044025.1:69380-82117 GCA_002080025.1 Modiolus philippinarum | reverse complement strand
GTTGGAATTTTCATTGTGGTTCCAACTTCGGTAAATTTCCTGAAAATATTAAAGACCGATAATTTTTGAAATGTTTGCATATAATTTTGAAAATAAGGCAATTCTTTGATGCCAAGCATAATTTTGAACGCATAAGAAATAAAAAAACATTAGTAAATTTCCTGGAACTGTCCAAGACATGCAATGTTTTGAAATTCTTCTTCGCAACCATGGTTTTTGAGTGAATTTGAAATAAACAAACATTTTAATGAATAAAATTGCAAAAATTTTTGATTCCAATTTTTGGTAAATTTCCTGGAACTCTCATACACCAATTAATTTTTGGAATTCTACCTAGCAACCATACTTTTTTTAAAATATATTGATGAAAACAGTTATTCTCAATAATGGAATTGCAAAAATATTTGATTCCAATTTTGGTAAATTTCCTCAAACTGTCCAAGACATGCAATTTTTTGAAATTCTTCTTAGCAACCATGTTTTTTGAGTGAATTTGAAATAAATAAGCATTTAATGACTAAAATTGCAAAAAAAGTTTTGATTCCAATTTTTGGTAAATTTCCTGGAACTTGATCTTAGACCTATTAATTTTTGGAATTCTACCTAGCAACCATATTTTTTTTTAAATATATTGATGAAAACAATAATTATCAGTAATGGAATTGCAAAAATATTGGATTTCAATTTTGGTAAATTTCCTGAAACTCTTCAAGATCTATTATTTTTGGAATTTTGCCTAGCAACCACACCATTTTAAATACATTTTGGTGAAAACAGTCATTTTCAATACCTAAATTGCAAATATATTTGATTCCAATTTTGGTAAATTCCTGAAACTCTTAAACACCAGTTATTTTTTGGAATACAGAAATTATATAAACGCTAGTATTGTCCTGATTATAATGATACCTTACTGAGCAGGCGAGACACATGGTTCCGAGGAACCTTTACGAATTTTTTCTTCAGTATTCGTTTGCCGATGTATTTCTGTCTCGTGTTGTATTAGAGTTCGCTTTTGGTATTATCAATGTGGTGATTAATTTTGCACATATTTAAAATAACATAAAAAAGTGTTGCGGAAATTGCTTTAGAACAAAAACGTCTGTGCTCCCTATTTTTAGCTCAAAAGTGATTTTATATTAATTATTTTTATGAACGTTGGCGATTTTCTAGATTGAAAGGTGACAAAGGTATGGAACAACATGTTAAAAACCAGTATTATGAAATATCAATCAATCATAACTTCCATAACCTAGATCTCATGAGTCCAAAAAATTAACACGTGTCATTCGCAATGTAAGATGTCTTGGTCTTCCCCGTTGAATTTACATCAAAATAAATATTTGCGCCTGTCCTAAGTCGGGAAACTTATAAAGCCTTTGTGTGTCCTTGTCTGTTTTCTAGTTAGTTCACTTTATGTCTATGGGACTCTAGAATGATGTTTATTTCGCCGAACTTTATTACTCTTTATTTAGGGGCCAACTGTGGGGTTTCTTCACCGTTCATTGAAGATCTTATGGTGGCTTTGAGTTGTTATTACTCCCCTTTGGGTCGTTGTCTCTTTGACACATTCCCCGTTTCCCTTCTTTTTCCTATTTGTTGAAATATAAATAAAAATACCTATTTTACGAAAGGATATGGAGTAAATGAACATGAGACCATAACACATATGTATTACAAAATGAAGAGAATGGAGCTTGTATGTCGTTTCCCTGTCTTGCGAGTATGTGTGTAAAAAATGTTAGAATTATGTAAGCTTGCTGAAGTCCATAATCCCGAGAGTGAAAACATCCACGATAATGTTGGAAAATACAGAAAACAACAGTCCTTTTCGTCAACCAACTCTCAAATGAATTAATCATGCAAACATACCAAAGTTGCATAACAATGGGTAAACTGTGTTGTTTTGTACACGTGTTTCCATGAGTAAACGTAGTGATTCCGGCTACATTTCAACAAGAACATGGGAAAACTCATTAGTTCAGTTAACCGCCATCTGAAATAATCAAAAGTATATTTGTCATGATGGCCACAATTATCAATTTAATTTCAGGAGTTTTCTTCGAAAGAATTATAGATTACACCACAAGATCCCTTTCATTACCATATTTTATCCACAAGAGATAGTTAAATTTTTTAATTTTAATTGCGAGGCTTGCTGAGCATTTAAAATTTTTAAATTTAACTATCGAGAGTGGATAAAATATGGTAATAATCGGGATAAAGAGGTGTAATCTTTCCTCTGATGATCAATGATAAACACCGAGAATTGTATTCCGAATTGATTTGGCGGAAAATAGCACGGGGCTTTATTCAAACAACTAAATACCGAAGTTACTGTGAATTCACCTTCTGCATATGCGCACTTCGACAAATTATGTCTCATCAGTGCAGACAAAATCCAAACGTTTGGAAGACCATAAACTCAAAAATGTTTCAAAACTGATAGAGAACAAATAACCAAAGTGATCTGAATGTAAATCCAAAATCTGCTAAGGACAGAACTTTGCATGAGGGAGATACTCCTTAGTTTTCAAAAAAATTTTAGATATTGCAAGATTTCAAAAATAATCGGCTTTCGGGTCAGCACCGAAGTACTGACTACTGGGCTGGTGAATACCCTCGGGGGCTTACAGTCCACCAGCAGTGGCATCGACCCAGTGGTAACAAACAACTAAATACCGAAGTTACTGTGAATTCACTTCTGCATATGCGCATTCTGAGAAATTATGTCTCGTCAATGCAGACAAAATCCACATACGCTGAATAAAGAAAATTTATCTAACGGGTCAAAACCGGTTTAAACTTGACATATCATTAGAGAATTACCTTTTAAAAATAGTGTTTTGTGAATAAAACATGTACAAAGAATTCATTATTTTTATTCGTATAATTATGTTGCAATATTTTATTAACGTATTAAATATTTTAAATAGAAATATTCGAGGTTGTAAATTTCTGTTAGGTCTAAAGAGATATAATAAATCTTTTTTGGATGCGCTTAATTGTACAACCGCAAACTTTGTTGTCACTAAATAAGTGGGTATGAATGAATATGGCTTGGTTTTAATGATAATATAACATTTCAATATGGAAACGAACTGCAATGGCAGAAGACTTGCAAAAATATCATTCCCTTTTCAAATTTAAGGATGTACTCTGATGAGGAACCAAAATTTTAAAGTATTAAACTTTTTTCAAACCTTGATTTTTGCGTTATAAATTGAATATATGAATAAAAATTCATAGGTTGTGTAAATTATTTTGCTACAGATGTTTGAAAGTGACCAATTTTAGCACTTTTGTTCATTTTTAAGCATCTTTGCCCATTTTTTGGCTATTTTCATGGAAAAAATGCAGCTTAGAGTATTAAACTTTTTCATACTTTTTGAAAAGCTGTAAATAGAAGGAATGAACATATTCAACCCCCCCCCCTCCCCCAAAATCATATGTTGGTGTTGATGTAAGAAAGTATTGTCCCATTTTCAGAATCAATTTCGCCATTTCAATATTTCCCGAAAATTCAGATTTTCAAAATTTTTCAAACAGCTTATCGTTTAAACTTCATTTGTTTCATGATTTTTTTATTGCAAAAATATAAAATACTATTTTTTAAAAAGCCAAAATAAATCGTAAGCGCAGATTTTTTTCATAATATATTTTTTAGGCCAAACACTTATTTTGTGAAAATTTTACATGAATCCAACAGCCAATTAGGGCATAAATCTTCAGTTTGAGATAACTTTGAAACTTCCTGATAGAAATAAATAATTTTCTGACACAATTTATAGATAAATATATTTTTTTATAATTGGATGCTATTGAACACAAAATATAAATAATTTTAAAACTGTTGGCAAAGGAGGTTTCAACGAGACTGAAACATGACAAGAATACATCCTTAAAATCCTTCCAAGCGTTTAGATTTTATCTGCACTGATGAGACATAGGTTGTCGAAATGCGCATATGCAGAAAGTAAATTCACAGTGATTTCGGTATTGAGTTATGTAAATCATAAAGACAAGAACTCCTGTAGGCATCGGCTTGACTTGAATTTACTTGTTTCTTGTCTTACAATGCTACAGTCATGTTTATAGAACCGAACAGAAAAGAACAATCCAAAAATAATGCCAACATCGGAAATACAAAGAAACAAACATATCACATCAGTGCTGCACAGAAAACTTGGTGAATGTGAACATATATATTTATATGGTCAGTAAAAGTTTGATTTTAGTAAATAAAGAAAGCTTAAAACCCAAGAGTCAAAGAGACAAAGCAGAAAATGTCTTATTCGAAAAAATAAATTGAGAAATACACCAATGCAAACTTTCTGGTATTAAGTTAGATTTTCCCCTGAACTGGAAAACTGTTCCCTGTCAGTAAGATGAAGACAACACTGGAATTCCTTTTTAATGTAAAAGCATGGTACAATGCCATCAGTTCAATACTCTTTCCCATATCTATTAGTTGGATAAAACTAAATTCAAATTTGCTAAATCCATTAACGTTTCCAGGAAAACTTGATAGTATTCTTTCTTCCTTCGTTCGTCTTTGGAGCCCCTTGTTTTTTCCTTTTACCCCGTGTAATATCCGGAACTTCCATGAAAAGTTTTTGGGTTAGTTGGTGTATTGTCGACTGCAAGGATACTGCCTTTGTACAGGCATTTCAAAATAAATGGTGGGTTAAACCGGATGATTGGCGCACCAAACTCCCCCTTCCATAATGGATTTGTAATTGGGCATTAATACAAAATAACCGAAAAATTTTGTTAAATTTCTAATGTGTCTTTTTTGGCTTTAATAAAAAAAGTAATTTTTAGCCTTTGAATTTACAGTCGTAATTACTGATGATTTTATGTACACGTTTCCTCTCTTAATAATAATAATAGTAGCAACAGTAAGTCGGGTGTATTATTTTATACAAGATTTTTGCTTGATTTGCCTATTTTGGTCATGTGTTTCGTTTACAATTTGCCTATTGCCGCTATTGGAATGGTGAGAAAGTGGGTTTATGTATTAAAATCAAGTATATATATTAACATGTCAACTCCGATAAAAAAGTCATATCGGGTAGAGGAAAAACTAACTTAAGTGGCAAAGAGAAAGATCTGTTGTCATCTGTGAAACAGATATCCCATAGCGGTTAACCAGATCATGATGTCGACCGTAAAACTTCTGTAGTGATGACCTCAAGTTATGGGCAACATACCCTTGCTTAAGTAGCCTATTTGAAAGCAACCTAGCTCTATCAAGGTAGTCATCGAACACAGGCCCTTGAGTAGCCCATGAATTGGGAGATGCAAACTCCATATGCCGGTGCTTTTTGAATGTTGCTACAAAGAAAAGGGAAGTTTACTATTGGAAAGGTGAAGTAATCGCGTTTGTCATATGGCCCAGTTTGTAGTGCACCTCTGTTGTCAATTTCAAGATGAGGGTCAAGGAACGAAGCTGATATGGAAGTATCTGTAGTATCCTTAATTTCGAGCTCTTTTGGATAGATGAGATGAAGAAAATCACCAAAGCGATTTAATTTAAAATCTTTAATTTCGAGTCAATTTTGGTATATAAGATGAAGGTTTTCCTTAAATTGAGGATTGTTCAATGAAAGAACATACATAATGGAAACTGAAATTAAAGAACTTGGCTATCTTGTTGTCTTTTTTTCTAAACTAGTCCGTGTATGAGCCTGTCTTCATACGAAAAAAGAAACAAATCTTCTAAAAGTGGCGCACAACAAGTCCCCATAGTATCATGTATTGAATCAGTGCAATCCAAATGGTTTGTTGAAGCTTCGTCATGTAGAAACCAAGCGTCGATATCCAATAATGACGATCTTAATTTGAAAGCCACTCAAAAAGAAGCATCAGAAATCAAGATCTCATTGAAATACGTTCAGAGTTGTATTGGATGTTTATTACCAAAATTATATCGCTTCAGGAGGCCAGGGACCTTCCTTTAATGGAACATTTCATATATTTTCTGTTGTAAATACAGTAAAGCCCAACCAGAAATATAAGTTGAAAAATACTACAGTTGTAAAATCAGTTATTTCTACGATGAAAAATAACCAAACTCAAAAGGCAGCATAGAATACCGGCAAAGGCATGAACTGAATGCCATATTTATCTCAAAAGTCCCAATTTTCACCACTAAAGATGCAACGATAATATAGTATTCGTTTGCCGATGTATGCACTACACTAAATTCTTATTTTAAATATAAATTCTAATATGACGTCTCTTTAACGCTTTGAGTCTAAACACGTGGTAAAATTGCTATATATTCAAGTCTGTTCATAATATTCCTAACATGTGAACATGCCATTGAAAATATATTATTAAATATATTATAAAGATATGATGTAAATGAATAAGAAAAAGTGCAATCAGTATTGATGGAAGCAGTAAAATAGGAATGGACAAAAACCATGAGTTTTGATATTATCAGAATCAAAGTCGCCATCAGGCAAAAAACACGGTAACAGCATTTCAAGTAGGCCATATTGTTAACTACAGTAGTATTATTTTCCGGATGTCATTTTTTTATGTTTTATATTTTTGTTTTCAAGTTATTTGATGCCGATGTATTTCTGTCTCGTGTTGTATTGCAGTTCGCTTTTGGTATAACCAATGTGGTGATTAATTTTGCACATATTTAAAATAACATAAAAAAGGGAGTTGTAGAAATTGTTTCAGAACAAAAACGTCTGTGCTTCCTATTTTTAGCTCCTAAGTGATTTTATATTAATTAGCCTTTTGAATGTTGGTGATTTTCTAGATAGAAAGGTGACAAAGGTATGGAACAACATGTTAAAGACCAGTATTATAAAATATCAATCAATGATAACTTACCTAGATCTCATGAGTCTAATAAATTAACACGTGTCATTCGTAATGTAAGATGTCTTGGTCTTCCCCGTTGAATTTATATCATAATTACATCTTATGTAAGTAAGCTGTATTCTGATTGTTGAATAGCCGGTGTAATTTTTTTTGGCAAATACCATCCCAACGTGGTATTTGTCCCGGAGTCATATTGCGCTTCAATGAATGAGACATCCGGTGTAATTAAACAGATATATCATGAACGTCGAGGTATTTGCCAAAAATACAAGTCTTGGGTCTAAATTTCCCTCGCCTTTCAGGCTCGGAAAATTTTACCGCCCCGCGACTTGTATATTTGCCAAATACCCCTCCTAATCATGATATATCTGTTCGAAAGTAAATATTTGTTGAAATATAAATAAAAATTCCTAGTCTGTATTACAAAATGAAGAGAATGGAGCTTGTATGTCGTTTCCCTGTCCTGCGAGTATGTGTGTAAAAAATGTTAGAATTATATAAGTTTGCTGAAGTCCATAATCCCGAGAGTGAAAACATCCCTCGATAAAGTTGAAAAATGCATAAAACAACAGTCCTTTTCATCAACCAACTCCCAAATGAATTAATCATGCAAACATACCAAAGTTGCATAACAATGGGTAAGCTATGTTATTTTGTACACGTGTTTCCAGGAGTAAAACGTAGTGATTCCGGCTACACTGGAAAAACTCATTAGTTCAGTTAACCGCCATCTGAAATAATAAAACGTATATTTGTCACGATGGCCAGAATTATCAATTTAATTTCAGGAGTTTTCTTCGAAAGAATTACCTTTGCAAATAAAACATGTACAAAGAGTTCATTATTTTTATTCGTATAATTATGTTGCAATATTTCATTAACGTATTAAATATTTCGAGATTGTAAATTTCTGTTAGGTCTAAAGATATATAAAAAATCTTTTTGGATGCGCTTAATTGTACAACCGCAAACTTTGTTGTCTTTGAATGAATGTGGCTTGGTTTTATTGATAATATATAACATTCAATATGGAAACGAACTGCGATGGCAGAAGTCTTGCAAAAATATCATTCCCCTTTTCAACTTTGAGGATGTACTCTGATGAGTTCGTACCCTATAAATTGAATATATAAATAAAAATTCATAGGTTGCTGTGTAAATTATTTTGCCACAGATGTTTGAGAGTGACCAATTTTAGCACTTTTGCTCATTTTTAGGCATTTTTGCCCATTTTTGGGGGGGATATTTTCATGGAAAAATGCAGCTTAGAGTATTCAACTTTTTCATACTTTTTGAAAAGCTGCAAATTGTAGGAATGAACAAATTCAATCCCCCAAAATCATATGTTGGTGTTGATAAAAGAAAGTTTTGTCCCATTTTCATGCTTTTTAGGGTTAATTTCGGCATTTCCATATTCCCCGAAAATTCAGTTTTTCTAAATTTTTCAAACAGCTAATCGTTTAAACTTCATTTGTTTTATGATTTTTTTATTGCAAAAATATAAAATACTATTTTTAAAAAAAGCCAAAATAAATCGTAAGTGCAGATTTTTTTCATAATATATTTTTTAGGCTCAACACAACACTTATTTTGTGAAAATTTAACATGAATCCAACAGCAAATTAGGGCATAAATCTTCAGTTTGAGATTACTTTGAAACTACTCGATAGGAATAAATAATTTTCTGACACAATTTAAAGATAAACATATTCTTTTTATAATTCGATGCTATTGACCACAAAATATAAATAATTTTAAAATTATTTCCAAACTAGATTTCAACGAGACAAGAACTCCTGTAGGCATCGGCTTGACTTGAATTTCCTTGCTAGAAGTGTTACAGCCATGTCTATAGAACCAAACAGAACTGTCAGTCAAAAAAAAGAACAATCCAAAAATAATGGCAACATCGGAAATACAAAGAAACAAAGATATCACATCAGTGCTGCATAGAAAACTTGAAGAATGTGAACATATATATTTATATGGTCAGTAAAAGTTTGATTTTTGAAATGAAGAAAGCTTAAAACCCAGAGTCAAAGAGACAAAGCAGAAAATGTCTTATTCGAAAAAAAATGGAGAAATACACCGATCAAAACTTTCTGGTATTTAGTTAAATTTTCCCCTGAACTGGAAAACTGTTCCCTGTCGGTAATATGAAGACAACACTGGAATTCCCTTTTATGTAAAAGGATGGTACAATCCCTTTTGTAGTAAAAAAGCATGGTACAAGTCCCTACAAAGAGACAACTCCCCTTTTGGTCGTTGTCTCTTTGACACATTCCCCGTTTCCCTTCTTTTTTCTACAATGCCATCAGTTCAATAATCTTTCCCATATCTATTAGTTGGATAAAACTAGATTCAATTTGCTAAATGCATTCACGTTTCCAGGAAAAATTGATAGTATTCTCTCTGCCTTCGTTCGTCTTTCGAGCCCCTTGTTTTTTTCCTTTTACCCCGTGTAATATCCGGAACTTCCATGAAAAGGTTTTAGGTTAGTTGGTGTATTGTTGACCGCAATGATATTGCCTTTGTACAGGCATTTCAAAATAAATGGTGGGTTAAACCGGATGATTGGCGCACCAAACTCCCCTTCCATAACAGGTTTGTAATGGGCATTAAAACAAAATCACCGAAAAATTTTGTTAAATTTCTAATTTGTCTTTTTTGGCTTAAATCTCAAAAAAAATTTTGGCCTTGGCATTTATAGTCGTAATTACTGCTGATTTCATGTACACGTTTCATCCCTTAATAATAATAATAATAAAAGCAACAGTGAGTTGGGTGTATTCCCGGGGGTGTATTGATTTTTGCTTGATTTGCTTATTTTCGTTATGTGTTTCGTTTACAATTTGCCTGTTGCAGCTATTGGAATGGTGAGAAAGTGTGTTTATGTATGAATTCAAGTATATATATTAACTTCGGTACACTTGTTCTTGAGAAAATTTCTCATATGGATATATTACCATACTTTAAAAACTTGGTATTTTATTATGTATAGCGCCCACATCTTACTATTTATAATGTCATTTTTCTCCAGTCTCTCCATTAGGTAATGTAGACAATAGGTATTTTTATTTATTTTGTAATCTAGACTTTAGATATTTTTATTTATTTTTTTTGTGATATAAATAAAACACGGGAGACCAAGACAGTTTTCGTTACGAATGACAGGTGTTCTAATTATTCAGTGAATTTATTGGTCATGAAAACTAGGTCATGATAGTTATTGTTGCTCTTGATTAATATTTACCAATACTATTCTTTAACAAATTATGTCATGCCTTTGTCACGTTTCTATCTAGAATCAAAAGTCAAATTAATATAAAATCACTTTGGAGCTAAAAATAATGAACACAGAAGTTTTTATTCTAATATAGTTTCCCCAACACTACTTTCTCTTGACGAGAGAAGATATAATTAATGTAATTTTAAATCTATACACATTGGTAACACCAAAAGCGAACTCTTTTTATCAAACGGTGACACATCATTTTTAAAGCTCAACATAAAGCTGACGTATATACCGCTGAATTGTTAAAAACAAAAAAAAATCTATCTGATATGAAAAAGAAAGGAAATGGGGTAAATGTCAAGTAGACAACATCCCATATCCAGGTTATAACGACCCAAAACAAAGCATCTAGGGGTCACCATACGGTCTTCAACACATTGAGGAACCTCACACCATATAGCAAGCCCTAAATGGCCCAAAAAGGTAAAAAAGTGAATAAACTACATCCAATAACCCAACTATCAAGAAACTAAAATTTTATAAGAACATTGTCAAGCCAATGGCCAACATATTCCTGACTTGGGACAGGCCCAAAATTTGCGATGGGGGTTAAACTCGTTTTCTTAGATCCAAACCCTCCCCTATGTGTGGTGAATGTATGTGTGTTTTCTCGACATCTGTAAATGAATCTCGCTAAACCTATGCTATGAGCCATTTTGAATGAACTATAAGGTATGAGCAAAACTCATTGATGAAGGCTCATGTTCAAGATGAAGAACAACAATAAAAGCGTTTTTTCATTGCTTGGTTTTACCATGTTTTTGCACAGACTTTGTATCGTGTGCATTTACTTCATATCCCTTTATTGGTTGTTACGTTTGATAATAAAAATATTGAATGATAACTTCAGGCTAAATTATTTTTATCACAATACTTATTTAATCTAGTAGTTGACGGTAGGTAGTCGCTGTATCGCTTTAGGTGTATTTGGTACATACAAGAAAGATCCGGTTATCTACTTTTACTTGACAAAATACAAAACGCGATAAATGAAAAAGAAGAAAAACTGAAGGCGAAACTCTAATCGACGAAGAGATTCTTGTTTTGTTCTCTCTTTAGCTATTGTGTTTCGCTTTGTTGTCTCTGTTTACAGTACATAGATTTAAACAATAAGCATATTGTAAATTTTCATTGAATTAAAGAAGTTCTTTAATAGATATCAGAAGCTTGTGGAAAACTATGAAGTCTCGGTCCGAACTGTAATTAAAGATTCATATTTGACTTTATTCTTCAAGGATGATCTTTTTTTAACTGTCTACGACCTATCAATTGCAATTGCTGTTGAGTTGCTACTGGACAATACTGAAATGGAAGTGGAAGTTTGGCGCGCCATAAAACAGGTTAAACTTAACATTTCTTTTCAGATGTCTGAAATAGATCAAGACTATCGCAGAAAAAAAAATTTCCGCCTACTTTGTTTATTTGCCCCTTGGATTTTGCTCTTTACAACTCAGTTCGGTAATTATGTTATTTCCCATTTAATAATCATCGTAATTACAAAATTTTGTGTAAAACTGAGGAGTATTTAATTTCTGCTTTTTATTATCCTGCAATAGTAGCCTTTACTATACAGATAAAGCCCTATATATACTGCCTTGCTGTATCCTGCACAGCTGTATCTTGTATACTATACAGGATATCGATTTTAGCCACACCCTCTTCCGGTATTTATGGACAGACAGAAATCCCCAAAATATTAATCTTTATGTCATTTTTTCCATAAAATAAAGTTGTTTTATGTATTGCAGGATAAAAACAATATATAATAAGTGTCTTTAGATATCAAATGCATTTGTACTCGGCACGAAACAGAAGGAAATGCTCGCCTAAGGCTCGCACGTCAATTTGTTTCTAAGCCTTTACAAATACAGTTGATATTCAAAGACCCTAACCATATATTGTCTATTTATTTGTTCTCTATCAGCTTTAGATTTCTGAATTTACAATTTTATGTTTATCTGCACTGAAGAGACATAAGTTGTCTAAATTACAATATTCAGAAAGTAAATTAAATTTTGTAATTTGTAATTTTTTCTTCTGTGGACGTTTCAAGAACGTAGTTGGCTATTTCGTCTAGGATGTTGAACTATCATCATTTTCCCTACATCTTTTGATAAACGTACAGTCATCGACATAAGACTTTTTACAAAAACATTTCTGAGGTTAGTCCTTTAATTTCAGCTTCCGTTATATAGATGATATTTTATCACTGAACAACCTTCGCTTTGGTGATTTTCTTCATCTCATTTACCCAAAAGAGCTTGAAATTAAGGATACTACAGATACTTCCACATCGGTCTCGTTCCTTGACCTTCATCTTGAAATTGACAACAGAGGTACATTACAGACTAAGTTGTATGACAAACGCGATGACTTCACTTTTCCAATAGTAAACTTCTCTTTTCTTTGTGGCAACATTCCAAAAGCACCAGCATATGGAGTTTACATCTCACAACTTATTCGCTATTTCAAGGGCTTGTGGTCGATACAGTGACTTCCTTGATAGAGCCCAGTTGCTTACAAACAGACTACTTAAGCAAGGGTACGTTACAAAAAACTTGAAGTCATCACTACAGAAGTTTTACGGCCGACATCA
>MJUU01044025.1:56151-69194 GCA_002080025.1 Modiolus philippinarum | reverse complement strand
ATGGTTTTTATTGGGTCCGTGTTGTTCATCTGTTAGTGTGTCTTCATTTTTTCTTTTTTGTCCCGTTCTCAAGTGGTGTCCTTGTTTCTTAGTGTTTCCGATGTTGCCTTTGTCCATGGATTGTTCGTTCTTTGACTGACGGTTCGGTTCTCACTTACCTTAGTTACTCCGGTAAACATTTCTACACAGTCGCGTTCTAAGAAACTAAAGAATGCTATATTGTAAATTCAAAATGTTTACATACTCCCCTGCAGTTTGGGGTCAGAAAAAAAAATCATCGTACGAGAAATGTATGCTTTCTTTTGTATTCAAGTTATCGTGTACTTATACTGTTGGAGAAATTTTGCAATGATATACACAATCAAACTTTAAAATTTTGGGTTTTTTGTTGTTGTTATTTTTGAATGATATTTTGACCACCAATTTATGGTGCCATTTTGTCATTATGCCAAGTTTTCTGGCAGTTGACTCTATTAGTGTCATGTGGTTGTTTAAAAGTTATTATTGTCTTACATTAGTCTATTTGCCGGACAACATAGGACAGCAGTTATAAAAACACCTTTACTGTTAATTTTCTGTTTGTTGACGATCCACGGGTAAAAAAAATCTAAAATAAACAATGAAAGGATATGGAGTAAATACTCTTGTAAAAAAGTCTCTACAAGTTCATGGTAGAACCAAACAAAGAAACAACGCTGTTATTGTTGTTCTTTATTCTGAAGAAACCATGATTCTCTCAAGCATTTATGTAGCGTTTTTCGACATTTTTCAACCAAACCCGCATAATCCGCTTAGCAAAGTGTTATTAGCCTTTTGCTCTTACTATGGGATTTGAACAAAGCTCACTTTTCAAGGAATCATGGTGATTCCAAGATGTAGAACAACAACAAAAATGTTGTTTCGTTGCTTGGTTTAACATGTATTTGTAGAGAATTTTGTGTCTTGCACATAAACCTTGAATTCTTTCATTATTGACAGAGATATACTAGTAATATACATTGAAACATAAAATGTGTATTTGGAACATGTAAGCCAGATCCGGCTTTCTGCTTCTACTTAACGCTAAAAAGGACAGAGAAGAAAAAAGCCAGGCCGAAACGCGAATGGACATAATGGCTTTTACTTTGTTTTTGTTGTTATATCTCTTGCGTTATTTGTTTTTTATTTCTTTTAACATTGTTATGTTTATAGTTAAACAATTAGCATATTGCACATTTCCTATGAATTACTTATTCTATATTCTCTGCGGACATTTCCTATATGAACGTAATTTGCGATATACGCAATGGACTTGTTCTGGGATTTTGAACTATCTTCAATTTCTCTATCACAGGACAGAAAAAAGGAAAAGGGCAAAAAATAAATCTACGAAATGACTTTAACTTTATTTTTGTGATTTATTTTTTGCTTTAATCGTTTGCATTTTCCGTTTACATTATTTTGAAGTGATATAGATTTTTACACCTTATTTCCAATGATTTGTTTCAGATGTTTTGATTTCATATACGTAATTGGCGATATGCACAATGCAATAGTTAAGAATCTATCAAAATCTTCTTAGTTGTTTATTTTTCTTAGAGTTAACTTTCATTCATTGACTTTAAAACTTTTATTATTTTTCTGAGTTCAGTTATTTATTTGTTGCAGACTAAAATGTCATGAAGAAAATTAGCACTTGGTCTTATGTGTTGTCTTTTTATGTTTGTGACAGTGAACGTACAGAAAAGCATTGACATTAGAACTTTTTGTAAACATCTTTGACTTCACCTTTTACAGGGTGAAAGATTTGAAAATGTATATGAAAATTTTCTGTGCTACCAAATTCCTTTTACTTTTTTTGTTATCTGGCCTTGTTGTTACCTTGGTGAATGTTTTGTTTTTCCTCTTTCTTCGAATATAATAATGCAATATAATTTATGATCTCTTTCTGGAGTTATAATTATTTTATATATGATTAGTGATTGTTGAAAAGAAATGGAAGGGTTTGAATAATGGGACATATTTTTGGATCATGGTTATGTGTTTGAAGCATTAAATACTGCATCTTCAGTAATTAGATAACAGATTTTTTGAATTTGAAGTTTTGCAGGTTTTTGCCTCAGCTGATTTTGGCTTTCCATTTAGATCATATGTGTTGGTCTTTGTTGTTTTTTCTCTATTTTAAACATATTTGAGTTAATGGTCTTTTAAATGATTTTATCTGCACTGAGGAGACAATTGAATTTTTGTCGGGCACCGGATGATAGCTGATTGTCTCTTGTTGGTATTTTTGTCGGGCACCGGATGATAGCAGTTGGTAGAACACTATGCCATTTTGTTGACGATCCTGCATTCATAAGTGATATAGCATAGCTCGACATCTAGCAATGAATTCTGCTCAAACCAGTGCTAGGGGCCATTTTGAATTTTAATGAGCAAAGATCATTGTTGAAGGCCTCATGTTGACTTTAAGATGAAGAACAAAATAAAAACGTTCTATTGCTTGGTTTTACCAAATGTTTGTAAAAGTTTTGTCTCGTGTGCATTTAATCCATATCCTTTCGTTGTTTATTTACCTAGTACCCGGTTCACCATTAGCTATGTTGCTCTTAATTAACCTGGAGTAATCTTCTGTATGTTCTGTTGTGTAGTCAATTACCCTATTGAAGATTAATTCAAGGCCTGTATTTTGTTCTTGTCAATCGGAGGATTTGTTTCATCAGGGACTGTATTATAGCTTGTTTCTGGTTAAGATATGGCACGTTTTCTGTAGACCAATTTTCATTTAATTCTTATCGGTTATTTGTTCTCTGTCAGTTTTCAAACATCTTTTGAGTTAATAGTCTTCCAAACGTTTGATTTTATCTGCACTGAAGAGACATAAGTTGTCGAAATGCGCATATGCAGAAAATAAATTTACAGTAACTTCGGTACTTAGCTAACTGTTACCACTGAGTCGATGCCTCTGCTGGTAGACTGTTAGTCCCCGAGGGTATTCACCAGACTAGTTGTAAGTACTCCGGTGCTGATCCGAAAGCCGATTCTGTTTGGAACCTTACAATATCTAAATTTTTGTATATTTTGTTGAAAAGTAAGAAGTATCTCCCTCATGCAAAGCTCTGTACTTAACTGATTTTGGCTTTCCGTTTAGATCATATTGGTTATTTGTTCTCTATCAGTTTTTAAACATCTTTAGAGTTAATGGTCTTCCAAACGTTTTGATTTTATCTAGAGACATGCGCATATGCAGAAGTTAAATTAACAGTTTCTTCATTATTTAGTTTATAAAGAATATTAAGTAGACATCATAGTATTCAACTAAAGCAAAATAAGAAAAAACCCAAAAAACAAATATTAATAAAATGCTATTTGAATTTTTATCTAAGAGATAGAAATAAATAAATGTAGTTACAGGCAACCTGTAACTATATTTATTTATTTCTATCTCTTTGATAAAAATTCAAATAGCATTTTGACTTTATTTTCTTTAAAAAATAGCATTCAAATATCTAAGTAACTAAGCACAAGCACAAGTAGATTACATAAATCAAAGTCCAGAGCACGGAAAAAACAAGACGACAAAAGGCCGAAAACACGCAACATCCACAAAATCACAAAATTAAAATGAAAATAATTTTATCTGAATATCATCTGATAACACTTTCAAACCAACAATTCTGTAAATCATAGATAATATCAAACCATCATATTACCCAATCATAGATTACAACATATGAGAAAATAGCCCTTTTAGAATCTGAATATAAATTTGAATTATTGCACCTTTATAAATATATGTCCGAATGAAATAAATGATACGCCTGTTTGAATATTGATATATCGGGCTTATTTTAAGACCAAAGTTAATTGATTAGAATGATCCTTTGATTACTTATCATAGGGGATTTCTGTTAAATTTTCAGTCGTGAAAAAAGATTTATTTGTAGATGGGGTTTTTCGCACCTTCGGAACTCTCTGGGAAGGCTTTGTGTGTGGGGTTTCCTCACCATTCATTGAAGATCTTATGGTGGCTTTGAGTTGCTATAACTCCCCTTTGGGTCTTTGGGTCGCTGTCTCTTTGACACATTCCACGTTTCCCTTCTTTTTTTCTATTTAGAGGTATTTGATAAGGTAAAGCTAAAATTTTGATATGACGTTGACCAGATATGCACCTTTTGGAAAATATATGATTTTATATAGGTTTAACTGAAATAAATTGTCCAGACAGATATGAATTAAGGGAAATTTAATTGAAAATGTTAAAGAATAAATTTGTGGTTTCTAACCAACACAAAATATGTGAAAATTTTGAAAGATGACATAAAAAGTTGTTATAAATGGTGAATAAAAGGATATGGAGTAAATGCACATGAGACAAAGTCTCTACAAATACATGGTAAAAAACAAGCAAAGGAGCAACGCTTTTGTTGTTCTTCATCTTGAAGTCACCATGAGGCCTTCAACAATGAGCTTTGCTCATACCTCATAGTAAGTTCAAGACGGCCCCTAGCACCGGTTTAAGCGGAATTCTTTGCTAATTGTCGAGCAACGCTACATCCATGTCTTTCTTGGTCATGGGTGCGGGATTGTCAACAAACATCAATTAAACTGTCAAAGTGCTCTTACAATCACTGTCATCCTTTGCCCGACAAAAGCACTAGTGTCTTAAGCTAGTGGACAACTACAACATATAGACAAACATAGGGCACTCATCAAGTCGAATGTAAGAAAACTTGGCGTTATAAAATAGTGAGATGCGGGCACTTAAAATTGGTGGTCTGGCTTACATTTCGAAAATAACAAAAATAATTGCCAAAATTTGAAAGTATCAATAGTATATCCATATGAGAAATTCTCTCACGCACAACTACACCATAACTGAAAAATATAGAGAGCATACATCTCTCGCACGGGGGAATCGTTTTACGGACTCCACACTGCAGGGGAGACAAACTCCAGTCGTAAATGGTGAATAAAAGGATATGGAGTAAATGCACAGGAGACAAAGTCTCTACAAATACATGGTAAAAAACAAGCAAAGGAACAACGCTTTTATTGTTGTTCTTCATCTTGAAGTCACCATGAGGCCTTCAACAATGAGCTTCGCTCATACCTCATAGTAAATACCTAAGTTACTGTTAACCTAGTCGAGGGAAATTGATGGAAACATGTATTTATGATGAATTTCAGGTAAAGATGGGAGTTTTAGCCAGCTGGTGTCAAAAAATTAGTCAAAACAGCTGTAATATTTCGGTATCTGACACTGAAATGCCTCTTTTAAGCCATTTTGTTGATTTTGCGAAAAATAAGAAGGGTTAACTGTGTGAAACCATTTGACAACATCAAATGTAGGCTGATTTTACACAGGTTTTTGTCACTGTTTTGGATACATGGCCAAATTTTAAACTAACTTCCCCGCTAGTGGCCATCTTGGATGAAATGCTGGCATATCAGACAATTTCTGTCGTGAGGATCAAATGTATTCCTTGGCATGATGAAAATTTTTTGCATATAAAATTGGCCGAGTGGTTTCCGAGAAGATTTTTGAATGTGTTTCCATTGGATTCAATATTAAGCAATGTTCCCTACTGGCTACCATCTTGAATCTGATGTAGACTTGCAGGACATGTTTCTTAAAGGAGACCAAGTAGGGTTCCAATGGCCGAGTAGTTTCAGAGGAGAAGATCTTTGAATATGTTTTTTTCCCATAGGATACAATGTTAAATTAAGTTTTCTGTTGGCAGCCATCTTGGATGAGTTGAAGGCTTGTCAGACAACTTCCATCATGAAGATAAATTGAAGTCTTTGACATGTTGCACATTTTTGTATCTAAAATTAAACCTTTATATCAAATCTTTTGATAAAAAATCAAAATTTTGAAAATTTTATGGAAAAAGCAATAACTCCAAAACGGGTTATCATATTTTTTCAAAAGTGCAGGGCAGGTAGATCTTGTCATGCTGACCACTTTTACTTCGTCAGATTTTTTATATCTGTAACGGTTTTTGAGCTATTTGCCAAAAACAGCAATTTACCCCTATGTACTATTTTTAGAAAGGCAGCCATGTTTAGTCCTCAGGCATATCGAACACAATTTTGAATGATTCGGGCCAAGTTAGGTTAAAATTGTCTCACCAGATTTAGAGGAGAAGATTTTTTTTAATTACGACGGACAACGAACGGACGCCAATTGATGGCAATAGGTCACACGATCTTTTAGGCCAGGTGAGCTAAAATGGCATGTGTCGTGAAGGGGTAATTCCAGCCAACGGCATATACTAATAACCCTTATGTATCTCAGACAATAATTGCTTTTGTTCTTTTTCCACAACACAAAATTTATTTTGAAATTCGCGAATTAACTGTTTCCAGTAGCAAATCCTCTGATGATGACAAAAAGCAGTTTTTCTCTTTCTGTCACTTTCTTTGTGGCTTGGTCTTTGATAGTATTTTGTGTATTATTTGTTCTGCATCACGTATTCAGTGTGTTAATTTTGTAATCGTTTGACTAGTTATATTACTTGATATGGTGGAACTAAGACAGAACATATACCTTATTGTGTCAAGATGATAACGGAAAGGATATAATGTAAAATGTGCATAAGAAAAATCTAAACACACATGGAGGGTAGTTAAACAGGAATGGAACACTATTTAATATAAGTCAGAACTGAATCGTAAGTCTAACCAGAGCCATCCAAAGACAAAGACGACATCGGAAACACTCCAATAAAAGACATCACAGAAAATCAAAATGAAGATAAACATACAGATGAACAACATGGACCCAATTTAAATACATCGGTAAAAACGAATACCGAAGCAAGGACGAGGAAAGGAGGAATTAGGAAATCATAAATCCAAAATCACGGCAATTCACATCCAACACGAATTGAGACAGTATGACAAAGACAAAGCAAATAAATAAAAAAAAAATAACAAGAACGTCACATAAAGTGCGAACCCCCTATTGTGAACCATGGGTGATCAAGATGCACTGGTAGAGTAAACATCTCCTGCCGGCTTCTTATAAGACCCAGCCATGTTCTAAATGTCAATCCCGATAGTAAGTCAATCCAGCAGAGGAAAAAAAACTTAAGCTGTTTAGGGGAAAGATCTGCAAGTTGTCTTCTGAGAACAGATATTCCATTTGTTCTTAATAACATAAAATCGTCATGGTGCAACTTTTTTTCAAACACTTTCATCACTGATTGTTTAGATTGGCAATAAATTCGATGTGCGGTTTAATGGATATAACATTACAAGTCTAGGCCACAAATAGGAGTGTCGCAGTTAAAACTAGGGCATTTCCTATTTATATCTAGAAAGTGATTACATGTTAACTAGGCTTTTGCAAACTGATATTATAGAGATAGAAAGGCGACAAAAGCATGGCATAATTTATAGAGGACAGTATTTTAAATTGGTCAGTAGTTTAAATACGTAGATTAATAAAGTAGGTTAATTCGTTAAGAGAAACCATCAGAAATTAGTTGTTTTAGCTCCTGCATCACATTACATCTAATATTTTGTTGATTTAATAATTGTATTTTAAAAGTGGTTATGCTACGTAATGAAGGGATTCCAATTCAAGTGTCGATTTCCATTCTTCCGAGTAAAATCAAGAATTAGGTTTCCGTGATATTTTTTACCACCAATTTATGGTGCCCTTTTGTAATTATACCATGTTTTCCTGTAGTTGACTCTATTAGTGCCCTGTGGTTGTTTAAAGGTTGTTATTGTCTTACATTAGTCTGTTTTTCGGGCAACATAGGACAGCAGTTATAAAAACACATTTACTGTTTATTTTCTGTTTGTTGACCATCCACACTTTGTCATTCCCCGACTTAAGTTGCCTTCTTGGTACACTGGTGAATACCGCAAAATAACAAGTTCGGATATAAAGTCTTTCATGGTGACACAGTGTTTACCGTCTTGAACTGTCTAGGACAAGGATTAAAACGAACAAAAACAAAACACTTTTGCGCACACTATTATGTTCTTCTTCTAAATGTCATGATTACAGAGCAGCAGCTAGTTTATGTAGAAAACTAAAAAAAATTCAGGAAAGAATAACTAATACATAGTGTATTTAAAAGCTTGGATGAGGTATAGCAGAAACGATGAAATGTATTCGACAAGGAATGCAGCCATATTCAGTTATTGTTTTTGATAGTCGTCAGACGTATGTGACAACTCGTACATACTATACCTTTCCAGTTCTATGTTCAATCACTGTAACAAATAACCGAATTTACTGTTAATTTATTTTCTGGATATGCGCATTTCGACAACTTATGTCTCATCAGTGCAGATCAAAACCAAAACAATTGTCAAATCCAGCAGAGGAAAAAAAAACTTAAGCTGTTTAAAGGAGAGATTTGTTGTCATCTGAGAATCTGATATTCCATTTGTTCTAATAACATAAATATTCCTTGAATTTTGAATTATTAAGACAAAGTACATTGTCTACGTAGCACAAGCTAAAATTAAAGATTTTGTTTTTTCTATGTTAGCACTTGTAAAATTTTGTCTCATACGAGAAAAGAAAGAGATAAGCTAAAGTAGGGCGCAGACTTCCCATTGGAATCCCGATTGTCTGTTGAAAAACGCAGCCTCCACATTTGACAAAAATGTTGTCTATAAAAAATTCCAATACCTTGATTACGTCATTCTTAGAGTACTTCTTGATTGACTCGGTGTGGCTCTTTACAAAATAAGTTTTTGTCTTTCCTTACTACTAAATAAGTGTATCTGCGTTCTCCGTTTTTAGTGCAGAAATATTCACGTATCAAAACATAAATTACTGTTTTCAATTGATTATGTGGCAGGATAATATAAAGAGAAGAAAAATCAGAAGTTTGTATGACATGGAAATGGTTGAGACTGCTAGAGGATAGCTGTTCAACGCTATCTTTAGAATATTTAAAAATCCACATATGATTGACGCCGCTCGTGGAGTAGACATTATCACAGTAATTTTAAGGCCATCTCTGACTGCGTTCAATAAAGTAGTAAGGAGCTTAGAAAGAGGCTTAGTGTTGCATCTGGAAGACCCCACAATCTCTGTTTGTACTGATTCTTATGAAGTTTAAGGACCCAGTAGATGTAAGGGAGCTGATTGTTTTCATCATCCGCTTTCATGCCAAAGGATGCTAAGACAGAGGTGTGATTTTCAATAATCTGTTCCCTTGATAGTGTATGGGGGGTATAAGTTGGGTTTCCTGATGAACTATCATTTCCAATCCCCTTAACCATAGAGTCGAGATAGTATTTCTTACACATGAACAGTATGTTGTTAGAAGCTTTGTCTGCAGGGACAATGACGTAATTTTCGTGGAGGTTGTCCAGAGTGTTTCTAACGAGGGGATCTTCAAATAAACTGTTTTCAAACGCCGAATACGATTCAAAATTAATGACTTAATGGACCTGATCCAATCGGACAGCGTCTCGACATCTTCTTTCTCTTTCTTTGCCCACCTCAACTGCGTCCATCAAAAGTTTGAAGTTATAATTTCAGTTGATATGCTGGGGTTCACTGAATTTGAGACCTTTTGAAAAGACCTCTCCTTGTTTGACATTGTCTACAATATGTAGGTCACCGTTTAACACGTGTCCAGTCGGACTGTAACTGAAGGGGAAGTAGAGCAGGCACTATCAGGTGGTTTTGCTTTGAAGTCGACGATTTTGAAATCGCGCAATCGAATGACCCGTTTGTAATTGAAAATGGTGGATGCATAATGGGCTTCGTGTAGGAATACGAACTAAGTGGAACAGATAACAAAATACCGAAGTTACTATGAATTTTTTTCTGCATATGCACATTTCGACAACTTATGTCTCTTCAGTGCAGATGAAATCTAAACATCATCTATCGACAGTTATGATTTTTCTACACTTTATACAACACTTCCGCATAATCTGATAAAATCTAAATTGGGACAATTGATTAAATGGTCTTTTAAATTTTCTGGACTGCAGTTTATTTGTTNTATGTCTCTTCAGTGCAGATGAAATCTAAACATTTGGAAGACCATAAACTCAAAGATGTTAAAAAATGAGAGAGAACAAAGATTGATCTTTGTAGAAGGGTGGAATGTTTGATGTCACTGTTTTGCGGTTTAGAATGTTGGTGAGATTTGTGGCGTCCAAGGTTTTATTGGCGAATGTTACGGTTGTCAGGTTTATTGGCTGATACGCGGACAGGTTTGAACAGTCTGTGCTTTGATATATCCAAAACAATTGCAGCTAATTTATATTATAGGAATGCCAATCAGTCACTGTTGATGATAAGCATGTTTTATAGAAAGAAAGAAGCTTTGAAAGGGGCAAAGAATGCAATTTGGTACGAATGTGATAAATACCTAGCGGAATAGTCATCAATGAAAGAAGACGATTGAAATGTGCAGGTGCGGGGCAGTATAGTGCCTGTGTCCATGGCTACGGTCTGCGTTGGCTTCCATTCAATATATTCATCACATTCACCGAATTACACCCTGGACTTGACAGATTACTTACAGTTTTGATGTTATTATTACAACCATAGGGTATTGCTGTATCAAACTTTTCAATCCAGTAATGTGACATGGTCTCGAGTGGGAAAAACGTATACATATAGCAGGAAGGCGTCAGAGGCGTTCATATATGAACTTACTATATATAACAATAAACACAGCAGTAAGGTCAATGGCCTCTCTGGTTGTTCTGCCGTGTCCCACACAAACAATGGCGTACAGGAGAGAGAATATAGCTGCACATGCGCGGCACCACATCCGGTTCTATGGTCTCCTATTACTTGATCAAGGAGGGTCCAACGGAGCTAAGAGTAATTATACTACACCCCCTCCGTCTTGAAAAGGAGGAACGCTAGTTCCGACTAGGGACGAAGTATAGAACACCCCTGGGCCAAATATACAAAGGCTAAGCTATAGATGAATAAAACGACGTGTGAATAAGAGCATGTGCAGAAACTCATGAATGCTAATGTAAAGGATGTAAAAACTACCCTCCCCAAGAACCTGGGAGAAACTATAATATAATCACTTAAAACTTATGTAGACATAGTAGGGAAGTTAACCTTATTCCTAAAAACCTATTGTCCTATAAACTGACAATAAAACCATTATCTCAACCGATAATAAAACCATTGTCTTGACCGACAACTGAAAATGAAGTCTTAACTTATTCATGGGCTAACCTTGATCATTTACCGATCAATACAAAATCTTGGGTCCAAACTACCTGACCCCCACACCGCCCATAGGTGTGTATAACCAGGCTTTCTAACGTGAAAACACATCTCATTTCAACTTGAGATGACACACAAACGCATCATGGTTCATCAAGATTCATCGTTGGCATATTCTCAAAATATACAAATATAAATCACTAATCACTACAGATTGAATTCATTAACCCCCTGAATTTCCAATTCAGATCAAAATATACAGATGATTGATTTGTACAAGTCCTCCTAGTGCTAAGGAGTGCGTAAAACTTGCAGCCGCAAAGTCCTACCCCGTGTCGACGTCCAAAACTAAAACAACTTAAAGATCCAAAATATACATTAGAAAACCCCAATCAGTTAATTCCTTCAACTGACGGAAATATAGCAAATCCTTGCTCCACAGATGATATCCTTTCACTGTGTTAAACACATATATATTCATATGTACATCGTTTAACGACACGGTACTGATATATACTGTTCATATTTACAGGTTCCACATTGATGAACTTGATGACTACACCCTTTGGATTAGGAGTACAGTGCCTGGACGGAGGCACTGCAGGTGTCCGGTTGAGTGTGGGATTACTCCACAGCGTGGGATCACTCCACAGCTCTGCACTTGTAGCTCCACCTCCTCCTCTATTCCAAAGATTTCCCTGCAGGACCTCCTCAGGTCGAGGAGCGTCTCTGCATAGATCACTTCGGACCACTGCCCGTCCTCTACTATGAAGTGCAGTTGCTTCACCTCGGAAGGTGCGTCTGCCACGGGGTCCCTGGTGGTGATGGTCATACCACCACTAGAGGACACTACCTCCCGTCCTGCATCCGACTGATGTGGGACCTCCACTGGAGGAGCCACAACAGCTTCAGGGGCGCTCGTAGCCCCGGCCTCCTTCAGAACGGTGGTTCCCCTTGAAACGGTCATCAGGTGTATCAGGTCATCTGCTGGGGCAGGGTCAGTAAGTTTAGGATGGCTGCAAACACTCTCCAGTGGACGAGGCATACAACGCTGTTGGGTGGGCTGATAGTAAGCCGTGCCCTTGGCTTCCACCCCATATGCCGTGCCAGGGAATCAAGACAGGGGATCCCAAGGGGATCAATTCTGCAGTTTGCCGGCACCTGTATCCTCCTCCGGACATGGGAGAGGAGTTCTGACCAACTCGTCCTCCCCCAGCAGCCAACACTTGAGATCATACAAGACCTGGGCTCTAGCCAAGTTGTACTCTTTGTCCTCCGTTACTTCTTGTGTAGGCGTCTCACAAATAAGTTCGAGAGATGCTCCTCGAAGATGTGAGGGCTAATGGATCCTGCCCTTTTGTCGCAACTCCGTACAGGGCACCTGGTTCGGGACCTCTTCTTGGAAGGGGGAACGCCCTCCTCAGTACGAGGAGCGACATCCTCGGCCCCACTAGGTGAAGAAGGGGTATTGCCGTCCTCAGTACGAGGAGCGGTATCCTCTGCCCCGCTAGATGGTACTGACTCCTCCCTAGGAGGAGTAGGTTCCTGAGACTCTTTGGGTCTCGCTGGCACCTCGGCCCTGGCACCAAGCTCCTCTCCAGGGGCCAAACTTCTCTTCATCTTCTCTGCTGACGGAAGAGATATACACTCAACCCATTTTGTAAATTGGTCCACCATCGTCAGGATGTTCTCGTTTCCCTTTGTTTTCTTGGGAAGCGGACCCGGACCCATAAAGTCGATGTGAACTCTCTCCATAGGGTATCCGGAGTGGTAAGATACCATCCTGTACCTATTATATCTGACAGGTTTCTTGTTTTTACTACAAACATCACAGCTAGTAACAAAATTTCTGACATCTCGGGACATGTTGTACCAG
>MJUU01044025.1:17856-55608 GCA_002080025.1 Modiolus philippinarum | reverse complement strand
TTTGACCAGTTCTTGTGGGCCCTAGTGCAGTATGGACATCCCCCACAAGGTAACTTACTTATATCCATGTCGGCTGTGAAATTGTGACATGCTTGTACATCATCAGGTATCCGGCTCAAAGCATCCGCATTGGTGTGGAGCCGTCTAGGGCGATGCTGGATAATCATATCATACTGGCTGAGTTCTTCCAGCCACCTTGCCAGTTGAGTTTGCGGTTCCTTGAAGCCCAATTACCACGTCAGACTACTGTGGTCGGTTCTGACCGTGAAATGTCGCCCTAACAGGTAGTGTAGAAACTGCCTGGTAAACCTGACTACTGCCAGTAGCTCTTTACGAGTAGGACAGTACCTTTTCTGTTCCGGCGTGAGCCCAAAACTACCGTAAGCTATCGTTCTTTCTTGACCTTCTTGTACCTGTATAAGCTCACATCCAATAGCTTTATCAGACGCATCCGTGTCTAATATAAAGTAATCTGTCTTGTTTGGGAAAGTAAGAACAGGTGCGCACAGCAATTGCTCCTTGATAGCGTCAAAAAGCTATTTGCCTATCAATATTCCAACTAAAAGGCTTTTTACGTGTAATTTCATACAGAGGTTGAGTAATTTTAGAGTAATCCTTGATGAATGACCTATGGTAATTGGCAAATTCGAGAAAGGATTCTATTTCCTTGGTACATATAGGAATAGGCCAATCCTTAACTGGTTTCAGATGTTGTTCTCCAATATTGAGTCCTTGCTGACTTACTGTTCTTCCTCGGAACTCTACAGATTTCCTAAACAAGTGACATTTAGTTGGTTTCCGCTTTAACTTGTACTGACGGAACCTCTGAAATATATCCTTCAGATTTTGTAAATGAGACTCAAAATCTGTTCCTAAGACTAGGATATCATCTAGGAAAGCTAGCACCATTTCCAGTTCAAGCCTCTTAGTAACAAATTCATTACTCTAGCATATGTCCCTGGAGCATTGCACAAACCAAAGCTCATCTTGACACATTCAAACAGACCATATTTTTTTATGGATGCGGTCTTCTTTCCGTCCTTTGGCTTGATTTTAGCTGCCAGTAGGCCCAATTTGCATCGAGCTTTGCAAACCAAACATTACCTGCTAAGGTATCAAGACTTTCTTCGACAAAAGGTAATGGGAAGGTGTCTTTTACCGTGACGGATTTCAAAGCTCTGTAATCGATGCACCATCGGACTCCTCCATCACGCTTCCTGATTAGCACAGGAGCTACTGCCCAATCAGAGACGGTGGGTTGGATCACTCCTGCATCCAACATTTTCTGCAAATGAGCTTCCTCTTCACCTACAAAGCATACAGGTGTTTTGCGCATTCTCTGTTTTATAGGTTTGTCATCTCCAGTGTCTAAGGAGTGTTCAATAGCTGTAAAGTTTCCCAAATCTAATTCATTCTGGGCAAAAACATCTCCATATTGTATTAGCAGTTGTTTTAACTTAGTACTTTGCTGACGGGTAAGCTGAGAACAGGAACTCTAATACATGTCCCAATGATGAACTGGTATCTTAGCATCAGTTGTTTGACTGGTATCAGTAGGGTCACCTGCAACTGAGGTGCCACCGAAGGTTCGGTATGGGAAGCCAGAACTTCGACCACCTGAGCTTCAGCAACTGTAGTACCCTTTTTGAGTGTCACTGGATTGTCTGTGACATTGATCAGACATAGGTTCGGGTTATCTCCTTTAGAGCAAAGGGTTCTAGGCATTAACACCTTGTGTTCTCACCTGGCTCTACAACATAATCATGCTCTTGTGTTGGAGCTGAACAGGTCATCCTTACCACTGAGTTAGGTGGAATAATAGTGCGTTCTGTGACAGTGACTTTGCAACATCTTGGCTGTTCAAATTTTTCTCCGCCGAGCAGGAGTGGGATTTCATTACCACTTATAGACAGTGTTCTTTTCCCAATATCTAATACAGCTTGGTTCTTTTCCAGGAAATCATAACCTATTATCATAGCACAATCTAACGGTGCAATATACAAAGTTTCTGTAAAGGTCATTGACCCAATCTTGATCTTAACTGGATTAGTAATCCTGCATTTTATGCTCATGTCTCGGCCTGCTCCATGCATGAGTGTTTCCTTGATTACGTATGGTTTCTGTCTAAAGGTTTCAAAAAGTTTGTCGTTCAGGCCAGTAACTTGACCTGTGTCCACTAATGCCTTCACATTTTGACCTCTTATGATAACCTCACATCTTAAAAGGTTAGCCTCACCTATGTTGAAAGCTGAAGTCCCAAGTGACTTTACTTTTTGCTTATCCTTTTGTGAGTTGTCGTTCCTTCTCAGCTATCTGGTTTCTGTGATTTCCACTCAGGACAGTCTTTTTTGAAATGTTCTGTGCTACCACATACAAAGCATCTTCTGTGGGTGTTTGATGGACTATTCCTTCAGCTGTTCTGTTGAGTATTCCGATACCCTTGGCGATTGTTGTTACGCCAGCCTCCACTGTGTCTGGAAGATGAGTTACATCTCGTGTCCTTCCTCGATCTGAGGAGAGCTCACGACTCGGAGCAGGAGTCGATCAACGGTTTGTCGAAGAACTTACTCTGATTGACCTGTACCGCTTTTTTGGAATGCTGGTACCATTTGACTCTGTCCATCGCCATCTCCATAGTGGTAGGCTTAGTGTTACAAGCGTGTTGTCCTCCTTGTGCATCAAAACAGCCCTGACAAAATTTCATTATGGCCTGATTTGTCATATGTTCTTCCGGCAAATCCCGGAATGCCTTTGTCGCCAAGGACAAAACCCTATCTGCCAAATCTTCCAGGGATTCCTGTTTACCCTGAGTGCTCGTTTGAAATTGCACTTGGATGGTTTCGGGCAGTTCTTGGAAACCAAAACGTCTCTCCATTTTACCTATGACTGTTCTGAAGTTAATATCTGGATCTTGCTCTAACAGTAAAGTGTAAAAATCGTTTGCCTTATCCTCGAGGCACCAGCGCAGTTGGTCTAACTTTTGCTTTTCTGTCCAACTTGCTGACCTCGCATATCCGGAAAACTTGGTGTAGAAGGCCTTCCAGTTTCCTTTCCCTGTGTACCTTAGGGACTTAGGTACTGATCAGAAGAACTTTGAGTCATCCCTTTATCGTCTAGTCTGCCGACGAGCATTATGCTCGTTTAAGCCTTCAATCTCATTGTCACTCATGACATTATAACGTCTGGTAGTCTCCCTTCCCCTTTGTTGCTTAGGGGGACCAGACCTCCTCTCAGATTTTACACTTCCGTTTTCTGGTTCGGAGAATTGTGACTGACCAGAGTCATAATTCATTGGTCTCCATGATTTATGGCTTGCGTTTTCGGTTTCATAGCCATAGTCTAGTTGATGTTGTGGCTAAGGCTGTTGATTTTGTTGATTCGGATGATTGACTTGTCCCTGAGGTTGACTGTTAACGGCATTGCCGTTGTTTCCAGCATGTTGACCGTGGAAATCCAATTGTTGAGTACCGTTGTAAGGGTGTTGAATCACATTCGGGTTAACGGTTGAGTTCATTTGTCCTTGTTGAGTGTGGTTGACATATTGACCCATGTTGATTACCTGTTGATACTTGTTGACATCTTGTTGACTGATGTGAACGCCTTGTTGTAGTTGACTAGGTAGTAGGTGAGGCATAACGGTGCCTTGTTGATAGGTGTTGACGCCTTGTTGAAGGTGACTAGTTGGTTGTTGAGGCATTACGGTGCCTTGTTGATAGGTGTTGACGCCTTGTTGAAGGTGACTAGTTGGTTGTTGAGGTATAACTATGCCTTGTTAATAGGTGTTGACGCCTTGTTGAAAGGTGTTGACGGTTGGTATAGTCATGTTGACACCATGTTGATATACGTAATGTTTTGGTACGTTGTTGATTTGTTGTTGATAGTTTGGGTCACCTTGTTGATTTGTGTTGATGGTATGTTGAAGGGAAATCTTGTTGCGTACTCATTTTTTGTTGGACAGGGAACAACAGATTAAATGTACTTGTTGTCACATATGGAGGTACTAAGATACTTGTAACATGCACTGAGTCTGACTTAATCATACCTGAGCTTGTAACCTTAGGTGCGACTTCAGTAATTACCTGGGTACCTCCAGTTGGAGGAATTGAAGCAATGGATCCTCCCCCTACTGGAGGAGCGACTACCATCACCTGAGTGCTCGGTATTGAGAGTGCGTCATGACTTGGCTTTTTCTCACCTTGAGTACCTACCATGTACTGGTCAAACCACATCATATCTACTGCATTTGTCTCTACCTGGCCCTTTTCTTGTTTAACCACACCGGGCTCAGTTTTGATAGTGTTTGTTTCATGTACACTTACTGGTGTAGGATTTATGCCTGGAATTGGCTTTTCCGGACCAATATTTGTCAAACCTGTAGTATAGCCTGCAAAGGGATCAATATCCACAAGTGTGTTTGGGATAGCACCTTTTTGTTCAAAATCTATACTATTGATCATCTCAGGTGTCTTTTTAATGTAGGGAATTAATGACAATGTGTCCGGTGTGATGGTAAACCCAAGTGTTCTCATTGCCATAATTTTTTCCTGTGTTTTGACACCTACACCAGGAATTTTTAACAGTTCTGCTTCACCGCAGGTGTTAATTTTAACCTTGCTGCCGATGTTACTGGCAGAAAACATTTTGTCAATGTTTACCTAGTGAACGTTAAGGTAATTGGACAACTAAAGTGATCCTAATCTAAAGATTAGCCAATTTACATTCACATTATAAAATTTGATTTGGAGTTACTTTTTTCTCCAACTAAATATAACCTTGGAGTGACTTTTTCCTCCAAAAATTCCTCTAGCTGCTCTGACCCTTTTTTCCGCGGGAATTTGTCACGTGTGAATAGACCCGCCACGCCAAATTTACATCAGACACTCGCACTACCAGTTAATGTGACATGGTCTCGAGTGGGAAAGACGTATACATATAACAGGAAGGCGTCAGAGACTTAGCGCTACTTAAACATATATGAACTTACTATATATAACAATAAACACAGCAGTAAGGTCAATGGCCTCTCTGGTTGTTCTTCCGTGTCCCACACAAACAATGGCGTACAGGAAAGGGAATATAGCTGCACATGCGCGGCACCACATCCGGTTCCATGGTCTCCTATTACTGGATCAAGGAGGGTCCCACGGAGCTAAGAGTAATTATACTACACCAGTTTGGAAATAGTCTTTCTTGTCGACCTAGTCTTAAATGTAATAATAAGACGTACTTTCTGGTTTCTGGGCATTGTTTTAACACGAACATGTGAAAATCAAAATATTGTTGCTGTTAGATTGCTGGGCAGCTGTTATTTTTATCGATGGGGGTAAGGAATGAATAACTTGTATATAATCTAAAAGAGCTGGAGGGGCAGATCAGCTGTGGTGAGGTAAAGCAGAGCTAATACAATGTCTTCTAAATAAATGTAGCCATACACAGTTATAATACCCCTTGCAACGAAGTTTTTGATATTTAGTAATCTCCTTGTCACACCGTCCGTCCCATTTCGTGTCTGGAGGAAAACTTTTGTACCGTAGCAGCTAAGATTATCAAACTTACTATGTAGATGCATCATGGAAAGGCAATGTGTCACGTACCAAATTTAGGTCACTTTGGCCTTAACTTTTATCTTTGACCTTTATATTACTAATACCATTTGCATTTTGTGTCCGGAGCAAAACTTTCTCCCTTTAGCACGTAGGATTATCAAACTTGGTATGTAGATGCACCATGGGAAGACGATGTGTTGCTTATACAATTTAAGTAACTATGACTGTAGAAAATGTAGGTCACTGTGACTTTGATTTAGACCTTTGATATTTATGATAGCAGAAGTCCATTATTAGTAGAAGTCAGCAACTCGTAATACATCAGTAGACGGCGTTGTCCCCAGACTACCGCTGTGATTCAAACGAGATTTCGTGCGAGAAGACTGAAAATAGTAACTAAAAATTCATGGCCAGAAATAAATGTTGCATGATGGGTACAGTTAATATATGCAAAATCCACCGGTCTCTACCCCGTCAGTTTTCAGATAAATGTGATAATTGATAACCGATTAATGACAGATGTCTCTATATAAAACTATAAAATAAATACTTATATGCATACAACATAAACGGTTTAATCAGAAATTAAAGTAATAGAAAATATAATAATAATGAAAAAAACAACTTTCGAATATAGCAATATAGCAAGTTTTTGTACTATTTAGAGAAAGTAGACTGAAATGCGGAATGTAATGTATACATGTTCAAACATGAAGGGGAATAAGATTGCATTGTTTTTTTTTATTTGTGAACTTTTTTGCTTATCAAGATACGGCCTCAATATACCGACATTAAAGCTATAGTTGGTATGCTAAATATCTCGGAATAACTTTTGGTGAGATTGTTAAAATAACTGTAGTTTGTATCAATGCAATAAAATGCGTAACAATGATATATAATAGAACGGATCCTAGCCAGTTATTTTCTTGTTGTTTACAGATTTCAAGACTATTGTGCTGACATAGACGAGGACGTCTTTCCTCAAACCAGGGGAAGAATGTGTCATTTATAGTTGTTTCCTGTCAGCCATGTATTTTTCAGTTATGTCTGGGAAGACATTCTCGCAGCAGGGGGAGAATGTGACAGGGTGTATTTTATGTACATTGTATAAACTAATTTATACATATATTTTATTCCTTGTCAGATATTGATATATTAGTATTTAAGTACTTTATTCACTTTTCTTTCATTAAAATATACAGTTATATATTTTCCATAGACTTAATGTATAGTGTCTAATCAGTCACACTTCATGGATCCTGGTTGTGATGGTACCTATCTTTTTAACCTGTAGTTAAATTAATTGTCACACCTGGTTAGTCTTTCTGTAGTCAATTCTGACTGGTCAATTGAGACACACCTCAGATTTTGAAACATGAAAATGGTGGTCAACTTGTGAAAAATATTTAATACATTATTGTGACTTTGAACATATTTGGAAATTATGTGATACTGATATTTGTATAGAGCCCTGATGCTGGTTGGTGTCTTACGCCATATGCATCTTGGACATCTCTGGATCAACTGGTCAATGTCCCGTGACATACCGTACCAGAAGAAACGATCCTTCACCAAAGTTGTCGTACGGTCTCTGACTTGGTGTCCATGTTGTTTTGCAGGGAACGAAGTACGGTGGAGATCTGAGACGCTGGTAGAACTATCTGGTTCTTCGTGTTGTCGTCGATATTAGTTGTTCTATACAACACACCACCACGGATCTTCAGCTTGTCGAAGTTGTTGAACAATAAGTTGTGAAATGGTGATGACGGAATGTTCTGCTTTCTGGATTTCATCTTCTTGATGACCATATCAACCCAATATCGAATAGTGGAATCCTTCATCTGCTCATCTCTGATTTTATTGCGATGGTCATTGAAAACATCAGGTATATCATCCAATACTTCGGTGTGTTGAGTACACGATTCCACAAATGGCACTGGTTGTTGTAAACTACAGATGGCCTTAACTGATTCCTCTGGTATGCTTTCTGATTTGCTGTAAATACATGGCAGGCGTGACAGTCCATCAGCATTGGCGTTGTTCTTGCCAGGTCGATATGTGATGTTGAAATCGAACGATGCTAACGCCGCTTGCCGACGATGTTCTGCGGCGTCTTATTTGGCAGCAGTCAGAGCATACGTCAGGGGGTTGTTATCTGTAATAACTCTGAATTTCTGGACATACAAGTAATCCTTGAATTTCTCAGTCACGGCCCATTTCAGTTTCAATTCTTGTTAATGGAGACTGGATAATTCCGCTCTGATTTCAACCCTCTACTGGCATAGGCGATTACTCGTTGTTTTCCGCCCTGGGTCTGATAGAGAACTGCTCCAAGGCGGTTGATGCAGGCGTCAGTATGCAGCTCGAATGTTTGATCATAGTCGGGAAACCTCAGAATCGGTGGTGTGGAAAGATGATCCTTCAGCTGCTGGAAAGCAGTTTCCTGTCCCTTTTCCCAATGCCATTGTCATTGTTGCTGTTGTTCTTTCTTTGACTTCTTGCCTTTTGCCTTCCGTCCACTCGATGGCATCAAATCGGTAAGTGGGCGAGCAATCTTGGAGAAGTCTTTTATGTAATTCCTGTAATAACCAACGAACCCAAGAAACTGGCGTACTTCTTCGGGTGTAATAATAATAATAATAATAATAATAATAATAATACTAAAGGCTTTATTTCAAGAGGGTAACACAGTTAGTTACAAACTAATCTTCCCTGAGGCTCTCAACAATAATATATTGTAAACCATTATAAACAAATTTGTAAATAAAGTATAAGAATAATATACTAATATAACTGACATAATCAAAAACGGTTTTAAAACTCACCTGATTGTGAAAAATCGCCATTCACAGGTTGTTGAAGAATGAACTTCTTTAAATTTTCCTTAAAGGAATTTATAGAAGGTGAGTTTCTTATAGAAGGTGTTGACGGTCTAGGCCAGTTGACAACCATGTCAATCTTGTCCGGGTCTGGCTCAACTCCATCCTCTGATACAATATGGCCGATGTACTTTACTTTCCGTTGAAAGAAAGAACACTTCTTGGGGGACAGCTTAATACCAACTTCTCGGAGACGCTGGAATACTCTCTCGAGTCTGTCGAGATGTTCATCAACAGTTCTGGCGAAGATGCTTAGGTCGTCCAGGTAAATAAAGCCTATCTTTGTGTGAAGGTCATCCAATATTTCTTCCATCAACCTCTGGTAGGTAGTTGGTGCGTTAGCGAACCCAAATGGCATTCGGTTGAATTCAAAGAAGCCTAGGGGTCCTACAGTGAAGGTTGTCCGTTGTTTATGGTCTTCATCAATCACTACCTGGTGATACCCCGACTTCATATCAAGGACGGTGAAAATCTTATTTCCGCCAAGTGAGTCCAGGATTTCTTCAATTCTGTGAAATGTGTAGGAATCTACGCACATACGCAGCTTCCCATCTTTCTTTTTAACAAGAACTACATTAGAGGACCACGGAGAGTGTGAGCGCTTGATGATTCCTGCTGACAATAACTGCTGTAGGTGGTTCCTTACTTCATTCAACATGCATGGCGGTATCCGTCGGTGTCGTTGTTTAAACGGTGTGTTGTCTGTCAATTCTGTACGATGTTTCAAGACTGACGTATATCCAATGTCGGTGTGCTCTTTGAGAAAATGTCGTTGTATCTTTGTAAGAGATTCTTTCCTCGTCGTATCTCTTGTGTAGATAACGTGTCGTCTGGAAGATTAATTTCCATGAATAGGTCAAAAGTTTCCACATCATCTGGTTAAACCTGCTTCTTAGTAACAGACACTGGTTGGAATTCACACATTAATTCTCTAGGTGATACAGTGACTGTCCTAGTAGAAATCTTGAATGTTTCCCTTATGACTCTGGTCTTAAGTGATAACAGCTGGAACAAAATCCAAGTCATTTAGTATGGCCGATTTAGTAGTTGCCTGCAATATACATACAGTAGATGGATATGACATCATCCTATCCATATATCCTTGGATAACAACTTCAGTGTTAGCTGCAATTGTGACGGGTCTTGTTTCAGCTGACTTCACAATAGCCAATCGGTTGTTCTGTTTCTGTAGCTCTTTGTCACGAAGTGTAATACATCGGAAAGCTAAGAAGTATGGCGTCTGTAGCTTAGCATCCTGTAGAAAACGTTGTCCATGTTGCAGTTTGATATCATTCATTACTTCAGACGGGATGTTGGTTTCTAGAAGCAGTGGTACATGCTTATGATATTCGCTGTCTGATATAACTAGGAATAGACTAGGATGTATGTCTTGTTGTTTGATCAGCCTCAATGTATCCAAGATAAGGCAAAGGTTTGCCGTCTGCACACTCGATGTTAGGCAATTAGCTAAGTGACTGGAGTGGTGCTAAAGAGAGGTGCTGTTTATAAAAGCTCTCACTTCTTGTAGATACAGCGGAACCTGTGTAGAGCTGTAACTTCAATGCCGTTTATCAGAGTTGAAACTTCATTTGAAGATCCAAGGAGTCCTTGTGTGTTATGGTTCTGTTCAGGTGTATTTCCCATAACAAAAGCTTGTTGAAGGTTCAGGGCTCGATGGGGTTTGAGTGGTCATGGCAATCAACAGCAAAGTGTCCTGTCTGTCTGCATCGCCCGATCGTCAGCATGTATTGTCCTGTTTAAGCTGTCTAGTCCATGGACGATGAAAAATAGTTTCGTCTGGCTGAAACGGTACAAAGGGATCTCTCAGGTAGCACCGAATGTTGGCAGCTTGTTGTAAAATGCTGTTTTCCTTAATTATAATTTTCAGCAATTGTAGGTGGTCCTGTTGTCCCTTTTTATTTCCTTAAGTATCTTAATATCCTGGGACAGTTTTTTCACCAAAGAAGTAAGTTGCTGAATCTGTTTGTTCTCATGTGATGGAGTTGCTTGTTCGGTTGGTTGTGGTTTTTTTCTTTGGTTGAGGTCTGAGATTGTGTTGGTTTTCAATCTCTCGTGTGGCCTTTAATAAAACGTCAAATTCTTTGATCATATCCTTCTTTTAACGTGCTATGTTCTTCAGTTCTGGTCTTAATCCATCAAAAAACTTTGAGGCAAGTATCTCATTAATGTCATCTGCGTTGATGATTTTTCTGTTCTTTGCCTTGCTTAAGATTTCCAATAAACGACAGGCCCATGAAGCAACATCCTCATCATCATTTTGCCTGGCTGTATAAAACTGTCCAAGTAAGGCTTCAGGGGGATAAACAGATCCATAAATGCTGTCCATCTTGTCGATAGTGTCGTCATTGGTGGCATCAGGACCAAGACGCATTGGTACTCTGCTAGCGTCACCTCTAAGTGAACGAATGATCGCCATCTTGATGGTATCATGTGTATTGCCACTTTTGATGAGACTTTTGACCTCATATCTCCAAAGATCATAGGCTGTACCATTGTTTTCATCTCCAGAGAATGTTGATGTGCGAGGTAAATATGAATCCCAAACATCATCTTTTGCGTATCTTTGTATGTTTCGATCCACTCCTTGAAATCATCTGGTGTTTTTGCTGATGGCTTAATGTCCATATCCTTGAAGGCCAATACTATGTTGTCAATATCTTCCTTAGATAAAAAATCTGACATGATGGTAACTAATAATGAAGTAAATACTAAAGAAGGTCAAATAAATGAAAAATATATCTGAAAAGCAAAATACATAGTCTGAAATCATAATACAAATAAAGAAAATTGAATATTAATCCTACAAAAAAAGTAAAAAATCTCAGCCTACAGATTAAAAGAAATTCTGAATAAATCTGTAAAAGAATAGAAAGATCTGAAAGAAAAGAACCGTCTGAAAAGCAGATAAAAATAAATTAAATGATATTATTTGCTACAAGAGAAGTGAATTAATATATACCTACAACAGAAACAAAGTTCCGGAAATACAAAGCAAAATACCTGTAAACAGAATTAAAATTACTACAAATTGAAACAAAAAGTTCCTACAACAAAATGAAAATCCTGATAGGAACAACCCAAATCCTACAAAAGAACCATTATTAAGTAAGAAAATCAAATAATAATCTACAAAAGAAACAAAATTCCCTATAAAATTTGAAAGAAAAATTCCTGAAAAAGAAATAAATTGATCTACAAAAGAGAAACAAAAAGAAAAATAAAGACCATCTGAAAGGATGAATCAAAGAAATATAGTATTAGCTTCAGACAATTATTATAAATGTACAACTGTCCAAGTAAAGACAAAGTAAAAAAGTTAATCACAAAGTAATATCTACAATAGATAATCTATATACAAATAAATTGGTATCAATACCCTGGTAGGCTTCAACTAAAAGGTAATTACATATTAATAAATCAAAAACACTAAATTAATTACACAGTACTTACCGATATTTAGTGTTCCTACCTCAGCTTACCTCTGCTTGTTACACACACTAACTACTTACCAAGTGAGAGTAACTTTTACCTGAACTGATTCGACTTACTTTGAACTATGTTAGTGCATGTAAAATACAATATACAAGAAAACAAAATGTATAAACCTGTTTTAATATGGTCTATCACTGCATATCCCTTAAAACAAAGTCTAAATTACAGACAAGTAGCTCTAATAAATATCTCAGCTGCAACTAAAAATATAAAAATACAGCAAATATGCTTAAATAAGCAACAAGATATACAATCTGAACTCAAGGCAAGTATGGCTTAAATAAGCAAAAAGATATACAGTATAAGGGCTTTGAACTAAAGCATAGTCAAGCACCATTCAGCCAACCTCACGACCGGAAGCAAGAGACCTAACTAGTAAAAATATATTTCCCCAGCTTAAGGTAAAAATCGAAATTTAGAACTTCAATTAAATAATTTAAATATCAAAAATATAAAAAGGTATAATTTTACCATAAATATATAACAATCTGTAAATATTTCCCCATGAATGAAACGCAGTTCCGTAAAATAAACAATTTATAATACGAATTTGAAATGTGAGTTTGAAGTCAAGGGAAATAATTATAAAATTTTCTTCTCTGCCACAGATGAAAAAAATCGGAGAATTCACTCTCAATCCTAAATCTGCACATACTAAATGATTTGTGTCGAAACTTTCGGTTGACAGATCTAAAAGGGGACCGGAGCCCGCCCTTTTTGACAATCATGTATTTTTAATGAATATCCTGATGTTTTACTAAGAAACCCCCAAAAAGTTTTAGCGAAACTCCCTTTTATTTCTAATTGGACCTCCTTTCAAATTGCCTGGATCCGCGCCTGTACAATATCAGAAAGGATATTATAAAGGTAAGTTTCATCAATCGATCATAAACTCGCGGGTTTACTAACCGCATTTAAATAGATCGATTCTTTTTAGATCATCGATCTGTTAATTCGATTATTAGCTGTTCGTTGAACATGCAACCTCCGTTGGTTTTGCATCCTAGTCTGTTGATTTAACTTTTGGATTTTAATTTTTCAAGTTTTTACAACCATATCTGTTTGTTTTGTATTTCAACATGCATCCGAAATTTCTTGTTTGTTGCATTTTTACGTACTTTTTACCCTTTGAAGTCTGTTAGTTCTGCATTCTAGTCTGTTGATTTAACATTCTAGGCTGTTAGTTTTTCATTTGATGTTGTTAGTCTTTGTAACTATTCCTGTTTGTTTTGTATTTCAGCATTTCGAAATTACTTGTTTGTTTCGTTTTTACGTATTTTTGCCCTTTCCGCCGCCCATACGTTTGTCTTTTGTATTTTTATTGGTGTCTTTCTTGTGTAGTTTTCAGTTCAATTGTGACTTTCGGCCATTGTTGGTGTTTCCTTTTTTCTTTCCTATTGCAATAGGTAAAGGAATTTTGAAAGCAAAGCTTGGTCCTTTGTTTATTTTTAGAAACGTTTTCATTTTCAATTTCAATGATTTATGCTAAAATTATTTTAGTATTTTAAAATTGTTTTAAGCAGGAAGTAAATACAGGACCTATTTATACACCACTTTTTCGTTACTTAAATCCTAACGCTGAAAGACGTAAAATCTGACATGGACATGTTATATTACCACCCGATAGGGTCATAAGTATTTGAATAATGTTCAATGTTGTCGTGCCGATGGCATAGTATTTCAGTACAAAAGGCTAAACGTATTCCTGATTCAGCACATATTTTAAGAAAAGGAGCCTTTGCGCTCTATTTAAAAGTTTACTGTATAAACTACATACTTGAAAGTAAGATGTACTGCTAAATTTGAAATTTACACTTCATGTGCCGATGTAATGGTATATAGCTTGTTATGTAGGGAAAGCAAAAAAATTGGACTGCGGTGTGAGTTCGCGCCTCACTTTGTACATTACAAAAAGGGTGCACTCGACTTACAATCGTAAGTGATAAGGTATGTCAGTTACCTGCCCATGGTCGGTGGTTCTCTTCGGGCACTCCGGCTTTCTCCACCACTAAAACTGACCGTCATGGGATAGCTTAAATACTGCTGAAAGTGACGCTAAACCCCATATCAATCAATCAATCAATCAAAGAATTAGGAAGTCAAAATCATCTTGTGTGTCATATATCTTCCTCAAACGTCCAAATTCGTCAATTTAAAGCATAACATTTTGATACGAAGCAGGAAGGTGTGTCAGTAGTCTCAATTTTTTTTTCAATTTCATTGTGGATGGATCAAAATTTTGATTTACCGAGAGAGTGTATATTGTCTTCGTACATGTCAATGCCGAAACAGAAAGGAAGAAAGGGGTTAATCTAAAATCAAAAATAAATAAAAACGGTAATTCAAATACCACAAATTGAGACAACCTTACAGACAAAAATGAATATGAACGTCAGAAAACTAAAGCACTAGAAGTGTGAACCCATACAATCATGTGCTTTGGAAGGGTAAGAGAGATCTGCTTCACGCGAGGCATCTGTCAAAAGAATGGGCTTAATGTATTTTTGAATTTTTTTGTTCTGTGTTAGGCTTTGAAAAACATTTGCTTCATACGAATAAAAATCTCATTTTAAAGATTTCATTGTCTGTACTCATGTTAAATTTCGTCTGTTGTGTAAAGCTGGCCTTCAAATTCAATGGAAAAGTTGTCGGTTTAAACTTCTAACATCTTAACAACGTCATTCCCATCGTACTTTTTGTTTGAATTAGCATTGTTCTTAACAAAATATGCTAAAATTGAAAATAGGTTTTCTCCATGTCAATACTGTTTTAAATCATTGGCATAGAGCAGGAAAAAAACAATTATATAAAGGTTATGGCAAAAAAAAAATGTTTGAGTGAAGCTGTGCAAGAAGATCTTTGGAACTTTTCAGGATCCCTGTCTGATTCACTCTGATCGTCAATAAACAATGAAAGGAAATGGTAAAAATGCACATTAGAAAAAGTCTCTACAATTATATGCTAAAAACAAGGAATGGAACAACGCTTTTATTGTTGTTCGTCATCTTGAAGTCATTATGAGGCCTTCGATTCAATTTGGAATTTTGCAATATCTAAATTTTTGTAAATTTTGTTGGAAATAATGGAGAATTTCCTTCATGGAAAGCTCTGTCATTAGCTAAATTTCGCTTTACATTTATATCATATTGGTTATTTGTTCTCTATCAATTTTTAAACAGCTTTGAGTTTATTGTCTTCCAAACATTTATCTGCACTGAAGAGACATAAGTTGTCGAAATGCGCATATGCAGAATCTAAATTCACAGTAACTTTGGTATTCAGATATAAGCTTCGCTTATACTTCACAATTAGTTTAAGACGGCATACTAGTATCGGTTTGAGCGGAATTCATTGTTGCATGTCGAGCAACACTACATCCTTGTTATTTCATGTCATGTATACAGGATCGTCAACAAACATAAAATCAACTGGCAAGGTGTTTTTACAATTGCTGTCATCCGTTGTCCTACAAAAATATCAAGAGAAGACAATCACTACTTTAATATTTATAATTTTTGGTATTTTTTGTATTTTGAACCATTTGGCCGATGCCACTGTTGGTGGACCAGAGGTCCTTGAGGGTATTCACAAGCCCAATAGTCAGACTTGTCTGACATGAAAATTTTACCTTGCGTATTATAGAAATTTAAATTTTTTATCAAAATGTTAAACCCTAAAAAATACTGAGGCTTCATTCCGTGTATGACACTCGGTAGATGTCATTGGTACTGGATTTGGCTTCCTATTTCGATACTTTTGGAAATGAGTACTTTTATTTAATATTATTTGTTTTTAATGTTACTGATGATCCTTGAAACACGTGACTGTACAGCATAAGGAAATTTACTGTTTTCTGCAACTTCGGTTTTTTTTGTATTTACAACCTAAGGGCGCTCATCAAGTCAAAAGTAAAAAAATTCTGGCATATAAAATCATGCGTTGAGGGCACAACAAACAGGCGATCAGAATAACATTTAAAGTTACAAAAACATATTAAATGCAAAAAAATAAAAGCATGATATTTCATCCAATTGAGAAATTCTCTCAAGAACAAGTACACCATAACTGAAATGTATAGAAAGCATACATCTCTCACACGGGGAATCTCTTTGTGGTCAAAAGGTTTTATTAGATAACTTCTGTACTACCTCTAACAACGGCAAATAAAGTATTAAGGGCTTAGAAAAGCGTGAAAGCCCATCTGGCGACCCCAGAGCAAAGCTCTGTGTCTTAACAAAGTTAAGGTACCTATTACATATGAGGGAGGTGACGGTTTTTAATATTCTCTACTGATCACCGTTTTCTTGGTCCTTTTACAACTCGGTAGTGTGGTAATAATTCAATGTGAAACTTTACCAACCTCTCATGCCATAAAGGAAGCTCTCATAGTGACACTGGTAACTAAAATCAGCTGTACGAAAACCCAGTCATCCAAAGTTTATTGTAAGAAGAGTTGTAAAGTTCTTTTGTGTGATTTTATTTTTTATGCCCCCGCGATGACAAGTAGGGGCATATATATATTTTTTTTTAATTCGTAATTTTCAGAGAAGAATTTTAGTGATTACGTATATATTGAAGAAAAAATAAATGTATAATCGTGATAATGTATAGTAATTTTCAATAATTATTGAAAATCATGTGATACATCCTCAAATTCTCCACTTATTTTCTACGGTCTCTCTTCTTGCAACCGAAAAAAGGGAACAGGCAATCTTTTCAACTGATATCACTTTTTTTTTGTTTTTTGATAGATACAACATTTCAACTTACATGTATAAATGTAGTAGAATATTGTCAATTGCCATGTTTGAATTTTCAGAAGTGCAACCAAATATTATTTCTACAGGATTAAATGGAAATGGAAAACCTTTTCCAGAGAACCTGTTATGGAAAGAAAGCCTATATTCTAAACTGAGTTGCATGTCCAAAAAAAAGATGTAAAATACTTTCTTTAAATTCAACACAGAAACTGCAAAGTTCAGTTTCCTTTAACTTGCATTTAAATAAAAAATGAATGTGTTGCAATAATTCAGTGTTTTGAACTATACAATACTCAATCTGTTAATCTAAGTAACCGTGAAAGGAAGACTAAAATATATAGCTCCAATTATCAATAGAAAGATATAGTTCCAACTACCACTTATTTTTTTGCTATTAGTGATTCTTCTGCATATCCTTTTACCAGATTGCTGTATATAAATTTACAATTTTAGGATTTAATTTTATCTTGTTTAACATGTTATTTTCAACCGTTGTCAACTTGTTTTTATTTTTATTTTTTTCCTTCCAGTCTTTTGGAATTGAATGGATTATTCGATAATATTCAAGGTATGGGCAATGCAAGTCATATTTTTCATTGAATGCCCACAACTAAAAAAACTGATATTATCATCAACAAGATGGTTGACAAAATATATGTCTTTTTCACACCAATTCTAATAAAGACATATATTTTATTTTTTTACAATATTTTGATTGAACCATATGGATTGACTCAAGATATTTTGTTCAGTGGATTGACGTGTTTCCTTTAATTTTAACCAATTTAACAGGATATCTCACCAAAAGGGATTTGAGGAATTAGCAACACTCTGGATACCATCTACATTCAACAAAAATACTTTTTTAGGGGGGCATATTGTTTAACCCACGACCGTCAGTCCGTACATCCACAATTCCGTCCGTCCAAACTCTGATAAGCTGTTATTCCGGATAACTCCTCCCACAATGTTAATGCTACATCTATTTTACTTTACATAGTGATTAGATATGGATTTAAGATGTGCATATTGTCATGGTTAGGATTTTTTTCCAAAATTTGTGATTTTGAGCGGTTGTTGACTTTTGTTATTTTATCCAAATGTGTGATCTGGAACTGTTATTCCCGACAAAAACTTCCACATTTATTTTACTTTGCACAGTGATAAGCCATGCATTGAAGATGAGCATATTATCATGGTTTAGATTTTTGCCAAACATTGTGATTTTGAGGGGTAGTTGAACTTGTCTATTTCTGGAACTGTAACTTTGGACAACTCCCACAATATTAAAGGTACATTTATTTACTTTGCACAGTGGTTAATATGAAAAAGAAAGGAAATTGGGTAAATGTCAAGGAGACAACATCCCATATCCAGGTTAAAACGACCCAGAAACAAAGCATCTCGAGGTCACCGTACGGTCTTCAACACAGCGAGGAACCTCACACCATATAGCAAGCCCTAAATGGCCACAAAAAAGGGTAAAAAGTGAATAAATTAATAGACCATTTGCCAATTCAAACGGAATTCCCGAATTTGACCTCGCGTTTTACAAACTTGGACAAAGGGAAGCAACTCTAAACCGGACAAACACGGTTAGTTTCCAACGTAAACTAACCAAAATGTAAAAATCATTTTCTCTTGACCTGTAAGGNATTGAAACAAACCACATCCAATAACCCAAATGTCAAGAAACTAAAATTTTATAAGAAGACAATGACCAACATATTCCTGACTTGGGACAGGCGCAAAAATTGTGGTGGGTTAAACTCGTTTTCTTGGATCCAAACCCTCAACCTATGTGTGGTGAATGGCTAAAAAATAAATACACAAAAAGACTCGCAGTAAAAATCAAACTAGAAAAAAAGTTCAACTTATCAAGACTAGTACCCTTACAATGAAGTACATAAAACATGAAGACAATACACACGGGTACTGTCCGGACAAATGCTCGCAGCTAAGGACATAATTTCCGTTGACTATGATATCAAGCCTTCTTACATATGAAACTTCAATTGAAATATTTCTAAGCACGGATTGGAAGATAAACATATTGTTGGGGGGGGGGGTCAGATGGAATTTGCCATGATATCGAAATGTGTGTTTCGGACCCGTTTTTCCCTTTTACACCCTCCCAAAAATATCAAAGGTACATTTATATTACCTTAAACAATGATTATGTATAATAATGTGTTGGTAAGGTGAGCTGCAAAGGTAGAATATATGATTCCGAATGCCAACAGTGATGAAAACCATCTTTTTAAACCTGTTAACATCGGAAAATCCAGCATGGTCTTCGGCTGGATTTGAACCCCTGCTTGTTGTCATCTATGGCAACACCGCCTGCACTATGTCCAGCGCCCTAGACCACTCGGCCACCTAGGCTATATAAAAAGTATAGCTTTCGGTAACCGGGTCATTCCTCCTCGTAGGAAATCTAGAGTTGTAACATAGTACACGATGAACATTAGGTGGGTATGAAATAGATAGAAGAAGGATAAGGTTGCAACAGGTAAGATACATTAGGTAATATATAGATAATAGTGTTGCACACAGCTCTGTATAATATGTATGATAATGTGTTAGTAAGGTGAGCTGCAAAGGTAGAATATATGATTCCGAATGCCAACAGTGATGAAAACCATCTTTTTAAACCTGTTAACATCGAAAAATCCAGCAAGGTCTTCGGCTGGATTTGAACCCCTGCTTGTTGTCATCTATGGCAACACCGCCTGCACTATGTCCAGCGCCCTAAACCACTCGGCCACCTAGGCTATATAAAAAATATAGCTTTCGGTAACCGGGTCATTCCTCCTCGTAGGAAATCTAGAGTTGTAACATATTACACGATGAACATTAGGTGGGTATGAAATAGATAGAAGAAGGATAAGGTTGCAACAGGTAAGATACATTAGGTAATATATAGATAATAGTGTTGCACACAGCTCTATATATTACATAATGATTATGTATAGACTGAAGATGTGGATATAGTCACAATTTTGATTTGGGCCTTAATTTGTGCTTTTTGGGGGCACACTTGGACTTGGCCATTTTATTGAATTGTGTGCATTCAAAGGGGCAATTGATAAGTCCTGATTGGTTATATCAATAAGCTGTGTGACATATGTGAATTTAAGTTCTTGAAATTTGTGTATCAAGTGGTTACAAAACAGATGTCCATGGTTTATATCTTATATGTTTATTACACACACAAACTCTAGTTTTTCTATTGCATAAAAAATTTGAAGCATTTCAAACGGTCTTTATAATATGAACCATTCACTTTTAATTTACGCCATTAATATTTCGGTATATATTTCATTGTATGTTTTGTATCAATGATATACATATATCATTGATTATACAATTTCCTGTTTTAAGCAGGTGCGTTCAATTAAATTACTTCTCCTATGTGTTAATTTCGAGAAAAAAAATGTTTGACGAAATGAATTTCGATTGCTTTCTTATTTATTTGTTGTTTATTTAAAATTTTGTTTAGGACGGAAAATTTAGGTTTGCTAACTCATTTGACATTTGTTCGAAAAGTTATCTTCTTCCAATTCAATATTTGTGTGTGGGGGGGGGAGGGGGGGGGCAATGAATTGGTATATAAATACAAACTGGTCCCCTACGAAATATGTAATTCGTAATACATGTATATATTACGGTAGCTTGTTCTTTTTCGCAGTGTATTAATTGGGTATGCGCAAATCTAAATACCGGTATTGGCATCATTTCTATAAAATTAGTAAAAAAAAATCACGAAAGCAATTTCCAAAATATACGTAAATACATATCAAAGACAAGCTGAACATTAACAGTAACTTTTCCTTTTATGTTGCTTCTACAGTTTTCGTCAGATCTGTAATAAAAACTATATGTATCTATAAAAAAGACTATATGTTTAAACGCTATATAAAATATAGGAGGCTTCGAGCTCAAATTGATAACTTACATTAATATCTTCTCATCCTTCATTGTATGGAAATGTTGTTAAGAAATGCCAGAAATTGATAAAAATTCCAGAATAACTAGGACGTTACTTACATTCTTTACGTATAGTAGACGATATCGAAGGGATATTCTACACGAATCTGTTAAACTGGCGTTGGGATCCAGGGATCTGAAGATTTTACACATATACTGGCCTCTCACCGATGCTGCAAAGACTCAATGTAACAGAATGAAATCTTTTTGGTAAGAGAGGCTACCCAAAGCAAAGTTTTGGATCGAGCTATGATTTCAGTTTCCCGAGTGACCAGATCTGAGGCTATGGAGAAGAGGGTGAGAAATACCCACGACCGTGTGCCGTTGGTTCTGACATACCACCCTCATAACGAAGCCATCAAAAACATTTTGATCCGTAACTTTAAATCCATAGTTCTCAAGGACGAACACATGTCAGCAGTTTTCCAGGATTCGCCTCCGATTGCGGCCTTCAGAAAAGGGAAGAGTCTAAAACAGCACTTTGTCACTAGCTCTTTCAAGAGTGCTACTCCTCAAATTCCCTGTGAATTCAAGGGCACTAGAAAATGTAAGCGATCTCGCTGTATAACTTGTAATTTTACTTGGAAAACAGATGAAGTAGCAGGACCGGCTAACGTCTTCAAACTAAAAAGTGGTTTCACCTGCACTACTGAAAACGTAGAGTATGCTGTTGGTTGCAAACTATGCCAGATGATCTATATGGGCGAGACTTGTCGTAGATTGGGTGATCGCTTTGTCGACCATAAACAGAGCGTCACCAATGGAAAAGACTGCCCCGTGGGTGAACACTTTCGGCGACCCAACCACAGCATACGTGACATGCATGTAACTGTCTTTTTGAAAACTAGTGCGGGTAAGAAACAACGACAGTTCCTTGAACAAAAAATTATCCATTTTCTGGGGACTGTTCGACCCTTTGGCATAAATGTTAAGAAACACTCCATTTTCACTTTATTTGAAATTACACGATTGCACAGTACAGTATACAAATGTTTTGTATTCTTTTTGGATTAAGTTCAAGATTAAGCATAATTTTTACAGGTGATTTTCGTTACACGTTAGTCAGTAGTCTTCTCTTGTATCCTCTACACCATTTTCCATTTTTCTGTCCCGGTTGTTCCTGGAAGAAGGCCGTGCTGGCCGAAACGTTGGGCACACTTTCCTTTCAACCCGTTTTGGTTATTTTAGCTGTTTTTAGTTGTATATTTTGTTTAATTTTACCTTTTAATTGTGGCCTACCTTACCATTTTTACTTTGGTTTTTTTTCTACAACTAAAATGTTTGACTCTATGATTGAACCTATCCTTCTGTATGGGTCAGAAGTATGGGGATTTGAAAATTTAAAAATTATTAAACAATTGAAGTTTTGTAAACGTGTATTAAAAGTGAGAAACACTAGTCCAAATTTTATGATATATGGGGAACTTGAAAGATTTCCACTTGAAATTTGCGTGAAATTACGTATGATTATATTTCGGAGTAAACTGGTTTGAAATGAAAATAAGCTAAGTAGCATATAATATAAATTGATGTTTCTTTTAAAAACTAAACATCAATATATTTTTTAATGGTTAACTCATATAGAGTCTGTCTTCAATTCACTTGGCATGGGATTCATTTTTATCAACCATTTTCCAATTATTAACAAGGATGAAATTACTCAAATTTTAAAAGACCAGTTTGTTCAAACGTGCTACAGCGAAATATTTTCATCATCTCGAGGTCAGTTTTATTCCGTTTTCAAAAAAGATTTTGTTATTGAGAATTATTTACTTAGACTTTCGGAACAATCCAGAAGTTGGATAACTAAATTTAGAACGTGTAATCTCCATTTACCTATTGAAACTGAGAAGATCGCATTTGTCAATTGTGCAATGAAAATATTGGAGACGAATATCATTTTCTGTTAATTTGTAAAAATGAAAATATTATTTCCTTAAGAAACAAATATTTACCAAATTACTATACAGTTCATCCTAATCGTAGAAAATTTGAAGGTCTTCTCTCAATTTGCAATACACAACTATATAAAAAATTATCATTGTTTATTCGACAAGCAGCTTTATTTCTATGATTCTGTGTAATTGCCTGAAATATATATATTTTATATCTGTATTTAATTACCTAATTTGCTGTATTTATTCTGCATATCATGTTCTGTCTGTCATATTTTTGAATGTTTATATAAGTTAATATTGACCTCTTGTTACACATTTATGTATGTGTTTGAGTGTTTTCAATAAATCTTGAAATCTTGAAATCTGGGGTAAAGTGCACATGCAGACATCGATACTGATTGATGGTTAGGAATAAACGGCCATTATAATTATAGGTGTTTACTGTTAAAATATCTTCAGCTTGTAACTCTATTAATATAAATTCGCTTGGAGTACCTGTATTTTGTTCCATTTTTAAATATTTGTGCAAAGACTTAATCATGGATATAATATAATTTACATTGTCTGTCGCAGTCCCAATCTCAGATCTTTCATTGGTTAACGTAGGTGTACGTACACAAACTCCTATACTGTAGTAAAAACTCTTACAATTTTCAATGTTTCACTTCTGTCAATTATCATTCGAAAGCCTTTCCGTTTATAAAAAATATATTTGGCTATAAATAAACATTTTTTTTCTTCAAAATAAATATTTTTTTTCAAAATAAATAAACATTTAAACAAACAAGTTCAAAGAAAAAGTATGATACGATGAAAAACAGGTGTGCAGTATACTTGCTTTTCTTTTTGATAATATACTTTCCGCGTTTGGGGATGCTATTTATTAACAGCAAGTTTGTATACCCATAGGCACGAATCGTGCTCATATTCTCTCAGACTTGTTCTTTTACATTTCTTCAGGTACTCAAAAAAGCTCATAGAATTAAGGATGTTAGATCCTTCAAGATACATTGTTGGTGTTATATTTCCAATAATAATTACATTTCATGCATATTCATTTAAATTCCGTCAATTTGATAGGTGAACATTGTTTATGTCATGTCAACCCCCGTATGAAATCTGCAAGTATGTGACAAAAACTTCATAGACTTTAAAATCTCATTACGACAACATGACATATCAATGTGAAGTTGCAATTCCCATGAAACACATTTGACCACATGACTACGTGGCGGATAAATTTGTAAAAATAGAATCACAATGTTCATGATATACTATCTTCTTAATAGTTTTGATTTTTATAATTTGGATTTAAAATGTAATTATAAGAATTGAATGCATTATTTTGAAGTTTAATAGGGATTATGAAAGTGTTGACCGGGCGCACAAATCCAACATGAAGCGCTACCGCGCTTCATTAAAAATGTGCTTCGGTCAACACTTTCATACACCAATGAAACTTCAAAATAATGCATTCAATAGATTACACCACAAGATCCCGTTCATTACCATATTTTATCCACTAGAGATAGTTAAATTTCAAAATTTTAATTGCGAGGCTTGTCGAGTATTTTAAAATTTTTAAATTTAAGTATCGAGAGTGGATAAAATATTGTAATAATCGGGATAAAGTGGTGTAATCTTTTTCTCTAATGATCAATGATAAAAACCGAGAATTGTATTCCGAATAGATTTGGCGGGAAATAGCACGGGGTTTTATTCAACATACGTTGAATAACGAAAATTTAAACTTGACATATCATTAGAGAAAGCATATTTTCTTTAATGGGCCCATTATATATCCACCATAAAAGACCATATCCAAGTTGTGGTATCAGGATTTACCGGACCACTTTTCAACACGTCACAGTATAGAAAACGTCACGTCACAAAGCATACAACGTCATTGAACTGGTCACATGGGGCGGACATGTTTGTGACGTAGGGCGGACAAACAGCTGGTAAATCTAAATACCAGAACTCGGATATGGCCTACTGGCGATAAAGGAAACAATAAAAAAACGCAAGATCTACATCGTTTTGGACTTATATCCCGAATTTGACGAAAATGGAAATCTCAGTGCTAAAATACTACAAAAGCGATACTTAAATTTCAAAATTATCAATTTCCTTATAATCGATGGTAATATTCCGGTTTCTCTTGCTTACGGAATGTGTTTCACAATTAATGCGGATAATTGTCATTTGATAAAAAATTTGAAGTATCAGTCTGAACTGTGATTCAATAATTAAGAAATAATTCATGGCAGGTATATGGTTATTGGAAATTCTAACATGGCTCTAGTTAATCGTCAACCAGTATAATACTCCATAACCATATACTTCGCACATGCGCAAATGGTATCGGAATAAAAGTAAAAGAGACGCAAAACAACCATGTTTTTGATTTGTTTGTCATAGTTTGTGAAGGTGTTAATCATATTTTTTAACTTAACCATGCCATTTAGACACGTAAATGTGTATTGTTTTGCTTTCGATTTGGATTTTGAACTTGCATCTGTTTAAAAACGTCAGATTGTGTATTGTGACGTCATAGACACAGACAGCAATGGAAACGGGAAATCCGCCTTCTCTTGGGTCGCTTCAGAATGGAAAATTCCGTTTTCTGTCATATTAGAATCGAAATAATTCATGGCAGGTATATGGTTATTGTCATTTAACAATGGGCTTGGCCTTTACAAATTTCCACTAACCATATACCTGCCATGAATTATTTCTCAATTTAACCATGGGCTGGGCCTTTATATTCGAATTTAACCCAGAGCGTTAGCGAGGGGTTAAATTTGCGAATATAAAAGCCCAGCCCATGGTTAAATGACAATAACCATATACCTGCCATGAATTATTTCGATTCTGATATGACAGAAAATGGAATTTTCCATTCTGAAGCGACCTAACACAGGCGGATTTCCCGCTTCCATTGCTGTATGTGTCTATGACGTCACAATACACAATCTGACGTTTTCAAACAGATGCAAATTCAATATTCAAATCGAAAGCAAAATAAAACAAGTTTACGTGTCTGAAAGGCATGATTTAGTTAAAAACTTTTCTTACCCTTTATTTCCGTCATAAATTATGACGAAAAAATTAAAAACATTGTTGTTTTTCATCCCGTTTACTCATATTCCGATACCATTTGCGCATGTGCGAAATATATGGTTATCGAGTATTGAAATGGTTAACGATTAACAAGAGCCACGTTAGAATCATTTTTTACTTAGTAATTTCTTTTCACTGTCTAGCATCATTCAATATATAGCAATTGCTAATTTGTTACTTCTAGACACTACCGCAATGGAAGGGGAGGTTTTGGTGCACTATAAAACCGGTTAAAACCCACCATTTGTACCAAGTCCGGACCATTGCGGTTGACAATTATCCAGTTGTTTTTGTAGCTGCTCGTCTTTTTTGTCCTTTTATTTCATCTTTCAATACTTTACCAGGTGAACATCTTGTTCTGTGTGATCCCATCATACCCAATTAGACTCAATCCTTATCTATATAACAAAATGCGTTGTTGCAGATCTTCCACACCACTGCAGCTTTGACACGTTTTGGTCCAATCCTCGACAAGTGTTATTATGGGGTTGCTGCATCACTCTTTTGCTTTTGAATAATTCGCCTTGCGTAGTTTTATCTGCTTTTTAGTTTAAAAGAAGAAAGCTCAATAGCGATGCAAGCCTCATTAGAGATGAGTTTGTTGCACATTTCTTTTCAATGTGATATATTTGACGGTCTTTCTTCGAATATTCTTTTTAATCTTTTTTCTTTATCGCCGACTTTTTCGAGTTTATCGAAATTTAGAAACTCGAGATTTTGCTGAATCGAAGTTATGTCACTAACAATTACAACTTAATTGACAGATTTAAACAAAATTAGTGGGTTTAGAAGTGCATAATTTTTTTATTTGCTTAATATAAAAAATGATCGCGTTATGAACCAACAACAGAAGACTACAGATTGAATCAACGAAACAAATACGTTCAGTGAATTCACAATAATTCTGCCAACCTAGATTATGTATCTCATAGTAATGGTATTGTGAAGCAAGTAAAAGCTTGAGCTATCCGTTGCATAAGTCTTCTTGTTTTAGTTTTAAATTCTTTTCATTGGTTTTGGATAAAAATAATATAGGAAAAAAAGAAGGGAAACGGGGAATGTGTCAAAGAGACAACGACCCAAAAGGGAGTAATAACAACTCAAAACCACCAGAAGATCTTCAATGAACGGTGACGAAACCCCACACCCAAACGCTGTTTGCAAAATACGCCATTTGCTTTAATTTTACGCCATTTGCTTCCATCTATTTCATTATTTGACGACTACATCAATTTCTTGTCTGAAGCAGGTGCTCAGAAAAAACCTCGGTAATATGCTAATTAGTTTTTTTTGTGTTCCAATAACAAATTACAAAATACAGAAGTTGCTGTTAATTTGGAAATTCCTCAAAAGTTTTTATGGTTGTGTACTAATGAATGTGTTGCCATCAATGTAAAACTGGGATTAACAGGAAACATCTTCCAGTGTAAAGAAAACATAGTAACGTTATAAACTCTGACGCCGAAACATTATATCTTTCAACGATATCGGATAAACCTACTACTTACTAAGAACTTTTTGAGGAGAGACATTTGCTTTTTTTAAACTCATTTAAAAAGTCACTGTATAAGGTACATATTTGATAGTAAAATGTACAGGATTCATTTGAAATATACACTCCACACGCCACGGGAAGGTCCATATAAAAAAAAGCGAAAGTCAAAATCATCTGGTGTGTCACATATTAGTAGTTGACTTCAAACGTCCAACTTCGTCGATTTAGGTACGAAGCAGAAGGTTTACCAGTACTTAGTATCTTTAATTTCAATCTCGTTTGGGAGGATCATAAACAAATGTTCTTTACATCAGTTTTTTTTATTATTTAGAAAAGGTATATAGTTTCTTTTTCACAGAGGGGGGGGGGGGGGGGGGGGGGGGGGNGGGGGCTGAAATTCAAAGACTGGGGTTTTCTCTTTATTCCGTCAATTTCAATATATTTCTTTGTTTTACTCAGCATGACTCTTAACGAAATATCTTTTGCCTTTTCTTATTACTAGAACGGTAAATGAGTGAAAGCTGTGGCAAAAGTAAAGCTGTTTAATGAAGCTGTTCCAGGAAATATTTTGAATTTTTAGGAATTCACATTATTTCGATTTTTTTTTAATTCACATCTGATCCAGTAGACTTAATCAGAGAATTTTGTGAACCATCTCTACTGAAGTCAGTAAAGTACTAATGATCATAGAAAGACGTTAAGTGGTGCATTTCGCTGAACTTTTTGCATGGATTTTAATTAATTCAGGTACACAGTACGTATAAGGAATGTGACTGTTTTTCATTTTGATACTGAAGCTTTTTTAAATATATATTCTTCCTTGATATCATGTTCTTTGTACTTTCTCAGTTCAGCGGTCACAAAATAATAATTTGAAAAACATATAATGTCGTATGAGTGCATGTAAACCTCATAACGTTAGAAAGATTCAAGGTGATATGCATGTCAACTTCTGGTATTACAAAGTCAGATCTCAAATTGAAGCTAGACACATGAGTAGCCAAATATCAGCTACAAAGCTTTTGTTATTTACTCAAATTTACAGCAAAGGGGTTCTTTAAACTTCAGCTTTGTTACTCAGCAAATTCCATTGATGGACATCTACAACTGATGAATTACTATTTTAAACCAGAGGCTCATAGGAGCCTGTATCGCTCACCTGGCTTTCTGTTGCCTTAATCAAGGAAACATTGTAAGTTATACAGTTGATCTTCAGTTTCTCAAACTTTTGTAGCTCAAACACCTCCAATATCTTAACTTTTTTTAAAGTCTGATCATCTTTTACTATATTTCTTTGTTGGGCTTTTTTTTACAAAAAGGTTCATGCTAAGGACCACTTTCGACACCAGTTTTGAAGTCGAGACGTCATTTTGTAAATGGCAGTCAACAAACAATTTTCAGCATTGGTTTTGAAGTCGAAACATCAATATCTATTTGGAAATCAAATTTCATTGAAATCGGACAATGTTGAATTTTCCCGATTTTTTGGTGGCCATTTTAAAAATGGCGGTCAACGAACAATTTTTAACATCAGTTTTGAAGTTGCGACATCAAGACCTATTTGGAAACCAAATGTCATTGAAATCGGACAATGTTGAATTTTCCTGCCTTTTTTGGCGGCAATTTTAAAAATGCCGGTCAACAAACAATTTTCAGCATTGGTTTTAAAGTCGCAACACCAATATCTATTTGGAAATCAAATGTCATTGAAATCGGACAATGTTGAATTTTCCCGCCTTTTTGGGGCCATCTTGAAAATGGCGGTCAACGAACAATTTTTAACATCAGTTTTGAAGTTGCGACATCAAGACCTATTTGGAAACCAAATGTCATTGAAATCGGACAATGTTAAATTTTCCCGCCTTTTTGGTGGCCATTTTGAAAATGGCGGTCAACGAATAATTTTTAACATCAGTTTTGAAGTTGCGACATCAAGACCTATTTGGAAACCAAATGTCATTGAAATCGGACAATCAGTGATTCTCAAAATTGTGACCCACATCGTAATATGACTGTCCTTGGTTAAAAAAATCGTAAAAATTACTTTTCTTTTATAAACAAAACGTAATTTTGTTTTGCCACACATCTGAAGAAAGCAAATTAACCAACAGTAGCATGACACTATCAACAATTTTGGCACAAGCTGGATTTAAACAACCAAATTTTAACTAAAATTCCATGTCGCTAGCAGAATTTAATTTTTTTGAGGTTGACGTCGTAATTATTGAAACCGGGTTTTTGATATTTTACAACTAACTTTTAAGACGGAAGCCACTTTGTTTTTCAGTGTATGCAACTAGAAACAGACATCTTAAAGTATAAAACTTAGAAAATTTACAATTCGAGCTGTCGCTAATTTTGTATTAACAAGCGTTACCGAGAAAGCAATGCGCACAAACAAGTTATACTTGGTGATAATTCAGGTAAAATGAAGAAAAATATATGTTGAGGACATCTTATGTTCAACTGGAATAGAAATGCTTTCATCGATACTTGACTTTTTTCCATATGAACTTTCATTTATCATTTTGAAACTTGTCGCCAATAAGAAATTAACATCCGCGACCAAGGTTTGTTAGTCATGTAACATGTTTAGGAAGTTTGTTTGCAGTATATCTTAAGGGAACATACAGATATATTAGAGAAATGCAAGAATCAGTTACATGTCGGAGTTTCTGTCCAGTCAGCAGTCAAGATATTGGGAGGGTCATTAACTTCCGTTACCATTAACAAGCGTGACCAAATTACTGGACACAAAATAAAAAACCCTGCCTTTCACGAATCTCAATTTAGGCATTTGTTATAATAATACTAGCTCCAAAAATGTAGGAAGACAACATTTGAAAGCACTGACGAATCGAAATGATACCTAAATTAAGGAATTTTTATGAAATTATTTGATAAGGTTGTAATATTTCCAGCACAGTCCGATTGGGAAGGAATTTGGTCAACTGGTTAACCGACTGTAGATAATCAATGGCTTTGTTCACATATTTTCAGCACAAGTTGAAAAGAGCACGTTTATTGGAAAGAAAACGAACGAAACACAAACTATTAATTATGGCCAAAAAGTAACGGATGTTAAAACTGTAACGAAAAATTATTTTGTAAGAAAATTCTTCATAATTTCGTGAATTTCTATAAATTCTAACAATGTACAATTGTTAAATTATACGATATTCCTTTGAACGTCTTTTGATGCAATATCTAACGAAAAGATGTTTAGAGGAGACATTTTTAAGCCTTCTCTTAAAAGGTGGAGACAAGTTAAGTATTTTCTATTTAACAGTTAGGCACGGTGAACAATATACATGAACAATCGCAAAAATATAAAGGAATAATTAAAAGCATATCTAAAATGGAAGAGGCCTACTGTGATAGAATTGAAACTCGATTACAGAAGTTGATTGACGTTTGTAGAAATTAACATCCGTTACCAACATTTCAGGAGCACTGGTGACTTTGAATAATTCATGTTTTTACGTTCCGTCGTAAAACAGAAAAACAATTATTGAATTGATACTAATTTTTGGTTTCCTTTATCTTCAGTGCTCGATTTAGCCAGAGACACATGTTCACACAAAATGTATATGATGAATTTGATCATGTAGTAATATCTTTAGTGAAAGGGGAAACGTTCACAGAAGCAGAATTGCCAAACAGTTAATGATGAAACTTTTCCCGAAACCATGGGATCGTAATCCGGGAGACAGTCTTCCATTGAGAAATGGTCACTTAAGGAGATTTGATTCATTTAAGAGGCTTTTCCAATTGCAATGATTAACATCCGTTACAATGAGATTTCGGTCTATTTCAAATTTTCATTACAATACAAACATGCTGAGGTTTAAAGTTTACAAGATTTTCGAGAACTAAAGCCATTTAACGTTTAAAACAATCAAGAAACAGAGCGACAGTGTCGATTTATTGTAAAAATAAATATATTAAAGATCATAAAATATTGATGTATTTTTGAACATTTTTTATTATTATTTTGTATAGCGATTTTGCACAGAAAAAATTGTCCGACAATGTAAACAAATTTTTTGTTTGCTGTATATGCTTGTTTTAAAAAATATCATTACATTTTCTAATGATGTATCAGGGTATCGATCTTCAAAATCGCGTAATTGTATTACTGGTAGCCTGTTTAACATCCGTTACCATGGATTTCAGGGGTTCTTCTAAAATTGCTGTATAAAAATAATTCAAAAAGATATGTGGAGGAAATTTTATAGATAGACTCCGAAATGCTAATACTTCCCGAAAAAATCATTATTTTATGTTTCTTTAAAATAATATTTTTTCACATTTCTGCTGTGGAAGTGGGACATAATTTTGAGAATGATTTGTTGAATTTTCCCGCCTTTTTTGGTGGCCATTTTGAAAATGGCGGTCAACGAACAATTTTTAACATCGGTTTTGAAGTCGCAACATCAATATCTACTTGGAAACCAAATTTCATTGAAATCGGACAATGTTGAATTTCCCGCCTTTTTTGGCGGCCATTTTGAAAATGGCGGTCAACGAACAATTTTCAACACAGGATTTGAATTTGCAACATCAAGATCTATTTTTGAAACCCAATTTCATTGAAATCGGACAATGTTGAATTTTCTCGCCTTTTTGGCGGCCATTTTGAAAATAGAGGTCAAGGAACCATTTTCAACATCAGTTTTGAAGTCGCCACAGCATAGCAAACATTTCATCAATTTACACTTAACCTTCATCTTCTATAGTTTTGGAAATAATAGCTGAAAAATACGAAAATTAAAAAAATTCGGTGAAAAAAGGGCAATAACTCCAACAAGGGTTTATGGATTTTCTTCAAAATTTTAGGGTAAGTAGATCTTGATATGCTGAACATTTTTGCAATTTACACTTGACCTCTATCTGTTACACTTTTTGAAATAAAAAATAAAAAATGCAAAACTTTTGAAAATTTAACGGAAAAAGGGCTAACTCCGAGATGGGTTTCAGATTTTCTTCAAAATTGCACAGTGGGTAGATCTCATCATGCTGATCATTTTTACCCCATGTCAGATTTTTTATATCTGTAACGGTTTTCGAGTTATTAGCCAAAAACTGCAATTTACCCCTATGTTCTATTTGTAGCAATGACGGCCATATTTTTTGACCGACCAACTAATCGAACATATCTTTGAGAAGCCATACCCTGGTGATGATTCAGGCCAAGTTTGGTTACATTTGGCCCAGCGGTTTCTGAGGAGAAGATTTTTGAAATTGTTGACGGACGGACGACAGACGACGGACGACGGACGCATAGTGATGACAATGACGTAAAACGTCCAAAATATACATTGTTCAGGTTGGAAATTTCAAATTGGTTAATGCAGGTCCTCCAATAATGGCAGCAGTGATGGATTCGGGTATTGCATTCAAGAAAGGGAGTGTCCATGGAAAGAAAGAATGTTGGAAGGGACAAACAAAAAACCTTTCAGAAGAAACAACCATAACATATAAACAACCACAGGGCACTCGTCTAGTCAACAGTATGAAAACTTGACACCTTAAAATCATAAAAAAAAGTTGGTCAGAATAATTAGCATTGTATCTATATAAGAAATTATCTAAAGAACAAGTACATAATAACTGAAATATATACAGATCACACAACTCCCGTACGGGGGATCTTTTTACGGAATTATACGTTGCAGGAGAGAAAAAAAAATAATCAAAGGACATGGAGTAAAACAGATGAGACCAAGTTTTTACAGGTACATGGCAAACACAAGCAATGAGACGGAATTTATTGAAACTTTAAAGAGAAGTTGTTTATGATGTGCTGAACTCTTCTAGGTTTTAGAGTATTTCATATGGCTGATTGTGATAAAAACTAGTCTTCTCCCAGTATACATGGGAAATTCAAGAGACCAAAGTTCGTGCAAATCATTCGTCGAACAACAAACACGCCAATCTCGATTTTTAAAGCTAAAGCTATTATGGCCAGTTTTTAAAAAACAATTTCGAATGTATGTTATACACAGGACTCTCCTTTATGAGGACAAAGTAAGTGTTGGTTCTTATTGTAAAAATATCACTTAAATATGACAATTACGTCAATCTATCAGACAGTGAGGAGTAAAATCATCATTGATTGTGAATAATATTAGTTATATTTTCCCCTATAGTGTTGAAAATGACTGCCATATAGTGTTGGAAATGACTGGTATTTCAACTAAATTATTTGTTATCAACACAACATCAAACACTTGTCTCCAATGAGCAAGATGCAAAAACCATAGCAAATTGTCGATTACCGCAATAAAAACAGACACTATAGAACAACAGTTTTGCGTTGTAAGTACACTTACAGTAGTTTTGGTATTTTCTTAAATAGGATGTTGGTAAATTCTAGCATAAAAAGTTTCAAAAGTATACTGTCAAATAACTAAATACCGAAGTTACTGTCAAGTTAGTTTCTGCATAAGCGCATTTCGACAACATATGTCTCTTTAGTGCAGATAAAATCTGAACGTTTGGAACACCATCAACTCAAAGATGTTTAAAACTGATAGAGAAGAAATAACCAATATGATCTGAATGTAAAGCCAAAATCAGCTAAGGACAGAGCTTTGCATGAGGGAGATACTCCTTAGATTTCAACAAAATTTACAAAAATGTAGATATTGCAAAATCGGCTTTCGAGTCAGCACCGAAATATTTACTACTGGGCTGGTGAATACAGTCCATTAGCAGATGCATCGTCCAAATGGTAATAAATAACAAAATACCGAAGTTACTGTGAAGTTTGTTTCTGCATATGCGCATTTCGACAACTTATGTCTCATCAGCGCAGATCTCATTAAACATTTGGAAATCCATATACCAAAACATGTGTAAAATCTTATAGAGAACAAATTACCAATAGGATCGCTATGCGAGAGGAAGATATTCTTCTGAGTTGAAACAAAATTTTGATAAATTCGGATAATGCAAGTTTCCAAACAAAATCGGATTTCGGGTCGGCACCGAAGTACTGACTACTGGGTTGGCAGAAGTACAATGGGTCTAGGAATCAAGTTCAAGAAAGAGAGTGTCCATGAAAAGAAAGAATATTGGCAGGCGTTGATTATATAGTGGTACGATAAGAATTTGAGTAAGTGGTTGTTTCTTGTTCATCAAAGTGATGTTTGTGAAGGATTTTATATATTTGCTATACAAACCAGTTGTTAAACGACTTTGTACATAAGCATGACATCTTCATTGTCCCTTTTATGTTCCAATGTGTTCCATTCCAATTCTGTTAGTAATTTTAAATTGATTTAAAATTCATGTCATTTATATTTTCCTAACTTTGTAACAAATTCCAGTCGCTTGGACTTATGTCATTTGTTTCCTTCATTTATTGTTTTATTGAGAACATATCAATTGAATAGACACAAATTACTGCTCCTATGTGCTAATAAGTTTGGCGTTTGCACCAAAAGCTTTTATGATGAAATAACTTTGAGTAGGCGTTGTTTATTTGAAAATTTATTTATGAAAGGAAAATTATATGTTTGCTTTATTTGTTCCAAAAATCGTTTGTTACTATTTCAATAATCAACAAAATACCGAAGTAACTGCGAATTGGTTTCTGCAAATGCGCATTTCGACAACTTATGTCTCGTAATGTCTCAATAAACAATGTCAGGATATGAATGAAATGGTCGTCGACATAAAAATAACTGGCAATGTTGTTTCAATCGCTCGACAAAAAACTAACAGAAGACAATCACAGCACATAGACAAATACAGAGCACGCCTCGAGTCAATAGTAATAGAACTTCATAAAATCTACGTTTATAAAAAGGCGGCAGAATAACATTTAAATATACCAAAATTTAAAATGTAAAAATTTGAAAGCATGATTTTGTATCCATATGAGACATTATCTTCAAATCAAGTACACCATTACTGAAATCTACACAACAAAATGGCTTAGGATCATGATTTTTCATTTCCGTTACAAATGTATTTTTTTTATTCAGTTTACTAAATCTTCAATTAGGCCATCAGTCTTCGAACATCGCGACTGATGTTTTTGGGCCTTTTTGAGATTATTGGGTAAGACATTTGAAAAAAAGTCTTTATTTTTAGAGTCAGTTTTCCATCTAGTCGTGTTTCCTAGAAAAACAAATCACTGAATTTTGCATTTTTACAACAAATTTGTCTGCCTTGAAATGTAATCAAATTTCAGTGAAGATGCATAAGCAAACGAATACCGAAGCAGTCAAGAGTCATTGCAATGAAACTTTCTATTCCAGAAGTTCTGTGTTTCGATGTTTCAAACGTTGTTGTTAAGTCAAAATGTTTAATCACTAAACAATATCCTTCCAAATTTTGAAAATAACCTAAACAAAAATTCTTTAATGGGACAAAATGGGTACCCTAATGTGAATGCTTGTTTCTTTAATTTCAATAATTTAAGTGAATCAAAGCCTGCAGAGGGTCAATTGATTGAGCAGCTCGATAAAAATCTCAAAATCGCGATTTTTAGCAAAAAAAAATAATATTTCTAATCTCAAAAATGACAAATTTTGAAAACTTAACAATTGCAGAAATTGCTCATAATGGTAAGTGTAAACACTGTGCAAAGTTACATGTCGATGGGATTAAAGGTTATGCTCATGTTTAGGGGCGAAAATAAAGATACTTGATTTTAAATGAATATGATCCTTATTTGTTTTGCCCAGTATATATACAGAACATGCATAGCTCGACCTGGTAATATTTGTACCGTCTGTACGCTGCAGAAGAAGTCTAAAATAAACAATCAAAGGATAAGAAGTAAAGCAGGCGAGACCTAGTCTTTACAATAAATGGTAAACCAAAGAAATGGAACAGAATTTATGAAACTTTACAGAGACGTTGTTTAGGATGTTGTGAACTCTTTTTGGGTTTAGAATATTTAATATGGCTAAATGCGATAAAAACTAGTTTTCTCCAGTATCCGTGGGAGGTTTGAGAAACTATTGACAGGACAATGTTATTGTAAAAATTATCACTCAAATATGACAATTGCGTCAATCTATTGGACAGTGAGGGAAAAATCATTATTGAATGAATTGAGATATATTTCCCTTATAGTGTTGAAAATTACTGGTCCTTTTATACTTAATTATTTAAACAAACACAACATAAAACAAAGATATGAGAACACGTGTCTTAAATGAACAAAAAGCAAAAAAAACATAGCGAATTGTCAATAACTGTTGTAATAACAGAAACTATACAACTACTACGAAGTAACAAATGCATTCAACACATAGAGGTACCACTTCAAAGGTTTAAGCATTGGCTACACCAATTATCTAGAAAACAGTTGGCACCTGAAATTTGTATCATATTACTAAATGTCTAAAGTGTCCTGGAATTTTTAAAATCAAAAATATTATATTTTTAAATGTAATAAACTTCAAAATAAACATAATGGCCATACAGCTCATTAAAATTATTGCAGTTGGACTTACCATACGTGTCGGTCTCATGACCATTTACTCAATGTCCTTTCCTAAAATATATAAATATTTTGAATGATAATGTGTTATCATTCATATTATATAGAACTTCGTGCAACACTATTATCTATAAAATGAATAAATACCGAAGTCACTGTGAATTTAAATTCTGCATATGCACATTTCGACAACTAATGTCTCCTCAGTGCAGATAAAATCTAAACGTTTGGAAGACCATAAACTCAACATCCCAACAAAACAGGTAACTATCCGTCCGAATGACAAGGCATGGATGACTTCAAAACTACGAAAGGAGATTAGGGTAAGGGACAGATAAAGGAAGTTTTACTTAAAACACAAAACGGTGGCAAACGAGCGTAGGTATAAGCAACAACAAAGTAAATAACCTAAAGAAACAACAAAAGTACAATTTTACGTAAGTATTAATGATATATAAACTAGAGGCTCAGAGACTGAGCCTGTATCGCTCACCTGTTAAAATGCTTCTACACCATACATGACTAAAAAAATGTTTCCTTACCAATGGGGTCAAATGTTTAGCTATGTTCTTCATTAGCACCCATGTTTTTTGTCTGATCCTATTGAAATGAATAATTTTTGCAAAGGATCTTCTATACATTTCAGATATGCTGGCGGCCATGTTTTCTCACATATCGAAAAAATTTCAGCAAACTAAGAAAAGGACCTTCCATACATCATTCCTGTAAAGTTTGGTTCACTTTGCTTCAGTAGCTTCAGAGGAGATAGTCAATATATGCTTTTGCCATAGGGTTCCATGTAAAAGTATGTTCTGCTTTGGCGGCCATGTTTTTTCGCGGATCGAAAAATTTCGGCAAACTAAGTAAAGGACCTTCCATACATCATTCCGTAAAGTTTGGTTCCATTTGCTTCAGTTACTTCAGAGGAGATAGCAAATATTTGCTTTTCCCATAGGGTCCCATGTTAAACTATGTTCTGTGCTAGCGGCCATGTTTTTTTTCACGGATTGAAAAAATTTCGGCAAACTAGGTAAAGGACCTTCCATACATCATTCCTGTAAAGTTTGGTTCAATTTGCTTCAGTA
>MJUU01044023.1:3016-26152 GCA_002080025.1 Modiolus philippinarum | reverse complement strand
TAATAAATAAAATAAACAAAAAGTTAATAATTAAAAATAAAGATACAAAAATTAAATAATATATAATAAAATAATTATAAATAAAATAAATAAATAAATATAATAAAATAAATAAATAAAATAAAAAATAAATAAAATAATAATGAAAAGTGATAAATAAAATTAATAAATATAAGTAATAATAATAATAATAATATGATAATAATAATTAAATAAATAATGATAAAATAATAATAAAAAGAATAATAAAATATAATAAAATAAGTAAAACACTTATAGAAATAATAAATAGATAGTAATTGAATAAAAAAATAAAAATAAAAGTAATAACAAGATAATAAATAAAATGAATTCAAAAATTAAGAATATAAATAGATTAAATGAAAGATAATAAATAATAATTGAATAATAAATAAAAATTAAATAATAAAATAATAAAAAAAGAGAAATAAAATAAAATAATAAATAAATATAACAAAAATAAATTATAAATAAAATAAATAAATATGAAAATATGGGTCATGATAATAGATAAATATATTATAAAAATAATTATAAAGTTAATTTAAAAACGAATGAAATAAATTAAAAATGATAAATATTAAATAAATAAATAATAAATAAAATAAATAATTAATAATATATATAAATAAATAAATAATTAATAATATAAATAAATTTAAAAAAAGAAAATGAAACCAATAATTGAATAGAAAATAATAAAGCAAATAAAATGATATTATAAATTAAAATAAAAATAATGTTGAAAAATAATAAAAAGTAAGTAAATAAATTATAGAATAATAAAATAATGAACAGAAAATAAATAAATAAAAATAAAAGTTGTCATAGCAACTTAGAAGTCAATAAATTATAGAATAATAAAATAATAAACAAAAAATAAATAAATAAAAATAAAAGTTGTCATAGCAAATTAGGTTAGGGTTAGAAGTTGGGTAAGAGGGGACAACACGAGAATATTAGAATAATATTCGGAAATAAATAATGAATGAATATAGAGTTGTCATAGGAACTTAGGTTAGGGTTGAACAAAAGGGAGATAACTCCAATGAAATATAAGAATAGAACTAAATATTAAAAGTAACTATGGAGGTATAGAAAAAAAACTGCAAGATTGTAATGGTTATGTTCCAGACCATACGCGTATTTGGACCGTACGCGTACGGTCCGGACCATACGAGTATTTTTTCGAAATGCCCATATGGTCGGACCGTACGCGTATGGTCCAACCGTACGCATACCGTCTGGCTATTTCAAAGTTTTGTGTGTTCTTGGTATAATATATCAATAAATTAATAATATACAATATTATTCGATGTATTGAGCTCTTACGTTTAGAAACAATTAAGATTTTCGAAAAATCGTTATTTCAAAGACAATATACAAAAATAAGAATTTACTTTGCCTTAATTATGTTTTGGAGATGCCTTTATAAAAGTGAAAGCTATTTGAGATAAAATAATAAAAAAAACTAGTGTTTTGTAAAAATAAATTAATGTTACTTGGTCTTCTTATCTGAAAATCCTGAGAAAAAAATACATGAATACAACCTCTAAGTTTCCCAATTATCCCAAAAAGGGTGCAAATCCCAAAATCTCGTAAAGGGACGGCTGAATGAATATAACAGCGGAAATTACACAGTGTTCCAAAAAGGAATACCGAATGTCCTCAAACAAAATTTCTAAATGTAAAAATGAAGTTTTTCACCTGTGTGAAAATGTGAAAATATTTCTTTTATTTCATTGCTTCTATAATTTCATTTCAGTTATATTAGTAATTTATAATTTTTAAAAAGACCTAAAAATTTATGCGGTTTTCAGTGGTAGTTTGTGCTATCAGTTTTGACTTTAACTTACTTCTTTGATTGAATAACGAATGTAGTGTCTGTCTTTTTCTTTGTACTCATACGGTCTTAATATACGCGTATGGTCCAGCTCGTAGCAGACCGTACACGTATACTCATACGGTCCGACCGTACGCGTATGGTCCGACCGTACACATACGGTCGGACCATACGAGTATAAGCATACGGTCCTGATCGACCGTACGCGTACTGTCCGAATACGCGTATGGTCTGGAACAGTTACAGTTATATACATAAGGGTTAGGGTTATATACATAAGGGTTAGGGTTATACACATAAGGGTAAGGGTTATAGTTGTACACATTAGCATTAGGGCAACTGTTATATACATTAGGGTTAGGGCTATATACATTATGGTTAAGGTTGGGTTGGTTAGGGGTTAGGGTATATCTGAACATATACAACATTACATAACAAAAATAAGATAGGGTTTAGGGTATATCTGAACATATACAACATTACATAACAAAAATAAGATAGGGTTAGTGCGAGGATGGGTGTAAGGTTAGGGTTTTGATTAGGGTTAAGCACCGGTATCTGTCTCATTTGCATATATAGTTCAGAATTTAGGCGAGCCCTAAAGCCTAGATGAAAAAGAGACACATGTGGCGAGCCCAAATTTCACCAAAGAAACCATCTTTGATAGGACAGCACATGGCCCGAAATCAGGAGAGGCCAAAGGTGAAACACTAATGGAAATATCAACACCTCGACTGCAATTCGACAGCACCTCGACAAATACGAACCCGTGCTGTATAGTATTATTTCAATAGCACCTCGTCCAATACGAACCTATAATATATATAGTATAAATTCAATAGCACCTCGACAAATCCGAAGCCATCGAATCATACTATTAAAAAATAGCACCTCGACAAATCCGAACCAACTAGTACTTATACAGTAGCACCTCGACAAATTCGCACCCAATAAAATAATTTGTTAGTTTATCAGTATTTCCACAAATACGAACCCCTGATATATAATATGAATAAAAAAGCACCTCGACATATACGAACCCATGTGATATGCTATTAGAACAATAGCACCTCGACAAATTTGAATCCTTAGATTATACTTTTAGAACAATATCATCTCGACAAATATAAACCCAATCAAATATTTTGTACATTAGGACTTGGATAGGCGAGACAAAAGCTAAAGGCGAGAGACACGTAATGAGGCCAAAGGTCAATGTGACACTAAAAGTACATCAACACCTCGACTGCAATTCGACAGCACCTCGACGAAAACGAACCCATGATATATAGTATTAATTCAATAGCACTTCCGTAGAAGATACAATTAAAACAATAGCACCTCGACAAATCCAAAGCCATAGAATATAGTGTACATTAGGACTTGAATACGCGAGACCAAAGCTAAAGGCGAGACACACATGACGAGGCAAAAGGTCAAACACTAAAAATATATCAGCACCTCGACTGCACCTCGACAGCATCTCGACAAATACAAAGGCATTCATATAGTATTAATACATAAGCACCTCGACGGGCACCTCGACAAATCCGAACTGAACGGTACATACATGCTACTAATACCAATAGTAAAAGACAATCAGTGTGAGATCTTAAGTAACCAAGAAGAGAAAAAGAGGATATGGGGAGAACACTTCGAAGGAGTATTGAATCATCCACAACCTGAGAATCCCCTGGTAGTAGAAAGAAATGATAATGTGAACGATGAAATAGATACAGGGGTAATATTGAAGGATAAAAGTATTAAAGTTTACATCAGGGGGTATTCACGGATTCACATCACTCTGTGACGACAGTAAAATACATAGAAAAAACTATTTACAGTCATTTGGGGAAAAGGAAATATACCAGCTAAAAAGGAAATATACCGGTACCAGCTGATTGGAAGAAAGTGTTTAACTTTTTAAAAAGCTCTAAAAGAAAGGGGAAAAAACAATATGACACTTCACACATTACCCTTTTATCAGTACCCAGTATGATTTTATCTAGAATAATACAGATAATCCAAGATGGAACCAAGCTGGATTTAAGAAAGTACGAAATACAACGGAACAATTATTTACATTCAGAAACATACTAGTGCAGTCATCTAACATTAAATATTTTGTCCATTAGGACTTGGATAGGCGAGACGAAAGCTAAAGGCGAGACATTAACTTAACAGCATCATAGACCATAGGAATATCGAGCATCATAGACCATAGGAATATTAAACAAGGAACTACAGAGGAGAACAAATACATCTAACATTAACAGCATCATAGACCATAGGAAATGGTAATAGATAGGTCATGTGTTAAGGATCGATGGGTGACAACAGCACTTACATGGCACCCAAAAAGAAAGCGCAAACTTTGCTGACCTGAAACGACATGGAGGAGGATAACCCAAAAAGAAAGATTACAAATGGGATGGAAAAGCTGGGCACTAGAAAAGACGATAGTAAATTAGGAGAGAAAGAAATGGAGAGATCGTAACCAATGTTTAGGGAGCAACCATTTGATTTTTATGGGGGGCTATGGTCAAATTTTTAAAAAAGGCATGACGGTTACCCATGTTACCTATAGCAAAAAAAAACAGGATGACTATGCGGGTTAATCCAGGCCAGGCTTGGAACAAAAATAAAAAGCCAGGATAGATGTTACCAAAAAAAAAAATCCAGGATGAAAAATTTGACCATAGCCCCCCCCCCCCTAGAAATCAAATGGTTGCTCCCTTAGTTGTGTTATAAGGTCTATGAGTTTTCACATGGAACCGTTGTCATGAAAATGGCAAAAAAGCCGGAAATTGATAAAATTTGTAGACTTGTCCGTAACAGATCTTGTAGAACACTCATCCAATATCAATGAAACTTAGTTGCAATTTGAGATACAAATGTCTAGTTGTGCAAGAAGGCCAAAGAATTTCCGAAATGGGACTGTTAATGAAAGGAAGATAACAGGAAACACTTACAATGACCGAACATTACAATCACATGCCACAATCAACTAAGGGAACTTGCACAAGAAAAACAATATAATGACAAGAGACAAACATAGATAATGGAATCTATAATATGGCAGGAAAATTATAAAATTATAATTAATAACTTAAAATCGCTAACGCTCGGGATAAAATACTTGCAAAAACAACTCAAGCCCATGTTATAATGACAATATAGTATGGCGGCCATGTTTTATTTCTTAATTATAATTATTGGAATTCCTCTTTGAATCTGTTCTAAATAACTCATACATGTCATAACGAAGTTAATGTGAATTTTGATTCTGCATAAGCGCATTTCGACAACTTATGTCTCTTCAGTGCAGATAAAATCTAAACGTTTGTTAGACCATAAAGTCAAAGGTGTTTAAAAACTGATAGAGAACAAATAACCAAATATGATCTAAATAGAAAGCCAAAATCAGCTAAGGACAGAGCTTTGCATGAGGGAGATACTCCTTAGTTTCAACAAATTTACAAAAATTAGATATTGTAAGGTTCTACATAGAATCGGCTTTCGGGTCAGCACCGAAGTACTGACTACTGGGCTGGTGAATACCCTCAGGGACTAACAGTCCACCAGCAGAAGCATCGACCCAGTGGTAACAAATAAAGTTACTGTGAATTTTGATTCTGCATATGCGCATTTCGACAACTTATGTCTCTTCAGTGCAGATAAAATCTAAACGTTTGGAAGACCATAAAGTCAAAGATGTTTAAAAACTGATAGAGAACTAAGCTTTTAGAACTTAGACCCCGGTGCCAAAATTGGTAAATTTCCTGAAAATGTCAAAGACTAATAATTTTTTAAATTCCAACATGAAGTTTTATAATTAAGCAACTAAACTTTTAAATGTCATCAGCTAATATGAACACTAGGATTCCAAAAATATGATTCTGATTTTGGTAAATTTCCTGGAACTTTCAAAGACCAATTACTTTTTGGAATTTTACCTAGCAACCAAAACTTGCCTTTAAGTTTTAATGATCATTTTCAATGGTCAGATTGCCAAAAACTTTGATTCTAATTTTGATGAAGTTCCTGAAACTCTTAAAGACTCAATATTTTTTGGAATTCTACCCAGCAACCATATCTTTTTCAATTATTTAGAGTTATAATGATGAATTTCAACTGTCAATTTGAAAGAATCTTTGATTCTAATTTTGGTAAATTTCCTGAAACTCTCAAAAACACCAATTACTTTTTGGAATTTTACATAGCAACCATATCTTTTTAATGCCTTATAGTTTTAATGGTCATTTTCAATTGTCAGATTGCAAAAACCTTTGATTCTAATTTTGGTAATGTTCCTGAAACTCTCAAAGAGTTTTTGGAATTCTACCTAGCAACCATATCTTTTTCAATTATTTAGAGTTCTAATGATGAATTTCAACTGTCAGGTTGCAAGAATCTTTTATTCTAATTTAGGTAAATTTTCTGAAACTCTCAAAGACATACTATTTTGTTAAATTCTACCTAGCAACCATATCTTTTTCAATTTCTTTCAGAAGTGAAGATCATTTTCAATGGTCAGAGTGCAAAAAAAAACTCATTCTAAGCTGGAAAATTGATAAAATTTGTAGACTTGTCCGTAATAGATCTTGGAGAACACTCATCAATATTAATGAAACTAAGTTGCAACTTGAATTACCAATGTCTAGTTGTGCAAGAAGGCCAAAGATTTCCAAAATGGGACTGTTAACATGGAATCTATAATATGGGAGGAAAATTAACTTAATACAAAATAATTTTCTGTAGCAGATCATATTGACCGTTTATTCAATCTTTAGGGAACTTCACAGGAACATACAATCCAATGTCTTAGTTGTGCAAGAAGGTAAAAAAAAGTCCAAAATGATATCATACATGTACCCCACTTGCCATAGCCATGGAAACGCGAAAAAGGACGATAAAATTAAAACGGTGCTCAGAACGGTATGAAAACTTACAGAAAGGTTGCATTGCATACAAGGTATTTGTTTTTAGTCTAAAACAAATTTGAAATGGGCGAGGTTACCATGGAAACAGCCAAAATAAGGAAAAATTAAGAGTGTTCAGCTCTACAGAGAGCCATGTTTAACATATAAGTATGTGGAACTCGAAAATTTAAAAATGGCGACCGTTGCCGTGCTTAAAATTGACGGGAGAAGTTGCCAGACATGTTTACGTTAGAGGGGGTATCTGACTCATATTATTACTTAGGGACCGACCATTTAACCTGAAGGGGGGGTATGTTTTTTTTCTGGACAGAAAATTTTTTCGCGTGATGCGCAAAAAAATTTATGTATTTTTTGCACATTAATCAACATTTTTTTTTCAAAGTTAACATAATTTTTTTGGGCAGAAAGCCACCTTCAGAAAATTTTTTTTCATCATTATGGCAGCCAAAATATTTTCTTCACTTAAAATCAGATACAAAATATTTTTTTAGAAAAAAACCATAGCCCCCACNCCCCCCCCCACCCACCCTTTTCAAGTTAAACAAGTTAAATGGTCAGTCCCTTAGGTGTTCGTTTGGGAGATTTATTTTTGTATTAGCATCCCGATACAATTTATATCTTTCAGTTTTGGAATCCATATTTGAGGAAACTGGGACTAATATATAATTATATTATATTAGTCCCAGAAGGAAACACGTAGACTTGTTGGAAAATGTTCAAAGGGGGGCAACTACTAGTCAGGTTAATCCAGGATTTGTTGGAACTAACTTATAAAGATAGACTGAAAAACTTCAACTGCCTAAATTTATGAATGGAATCTGGGACAACCAGGTACAAGCAGAGACTATTTGTGTCAAATTTGACACATGTTTTGTCTCTGTTTTTTCCCTCTTTTTTGTTTCTGGTGTTGCCATTGTCCTTGGATTGTTCTCTTTTGGATTGACGGTTTGTTTCTTACTTACTTGACCTATAATCAAGAACAATTTTATTTCTACAGAGCACCAAACACCTGATCAGACATAATAAAATCAGATGAAGAAAATGAAGAACTGCTGTTATGTTTTGCATTTAACAGTCAAATCAGGGAAATGCATTTCACCTGAAGCGTCTAAAATAATTAAGGGAGTACGATTGTCATTATCAGTCAATGCAGTCCGTCCATATGTACGTAGGTATGTGCGTTTGTAATGCTCGCCGATAGCTCTGTAACTATAAGAGATACAAATTTGAAACTGGGCACCATACTAGAGTATGATCTGAAGTACCGCACTCTGGATTCAGAATTTAAGTCAAACGCCCTAGGGGCAAATTATGGGCGAAAACAAATTTTCACAATATCCAATAATTGAAGAAATCTCTAAGACCATTTGGGCTAGAAAGTTGAAACTCGGGAATCGACTCACACATAATTAGCAACTTCACAGAGGGTGTAGGAATTTAGGTACATGTATGAAACTCTCCAAGACCCAATATTTTTTTGAATTCTACCTAGCAACCATATCTTTTTCAATCATAAAAATAATGGAACTTTTGTCAGGTGGAACAAACTGACACATATGTTTACAATTCTCCCTTAAAATAATTTGATTGCGATCAGACTAATGTAAAGATACACTTACCATTATTACTCACTTCTAAGAACGCAGGGTGTTGTCATAAAATAGTTATACATTGTACGTTCGAAACTAGTTGGAGATTCCTGTGTAGGTTAGTTATTTCGGTGTATTTCGTAACAACTAAACAATACCTGGCCCTTAGCCTGGAAGTGAAAGTTCCAAACAAGAGTCCACAGGCCTTATTGAAAGACCAAAACAAGCTCAATCTTATCTTATTTGAGATGTTGTTCAAGTTACCATGATTAGATTACACATCTTTCCGATAATTTTCCAAAATGTTTTTGAAAGTGAAAGTAAGAGCAGGAAGTTCCAAACTAGGTCAGATCTGATTAAAAGCCGAAAGAAGCGAGACCTTACTTGGTCAGAACTTTATATTTCTTATTTTTATTCAGGGTTATTATTAATCTGTTGTTGTTTTTTATATCATCTTTTTGTTTATCTCAAATAAACAGATTGTAATTTATATCCCATGAAATCCTTGGACATGTTTCTGAAATTACGGATCCGGAACCGGAACAAGTATCGAACCGACTCGATTTTAACGATGAATTGTACTTTCGTTTTGAAACATGTTTATGCATGTTTGAAAATCTTGTTTGAAAGAACGTATAGAAGATCTTGATTAGATCTTTTGTTTGAAAATGGCGACGACAACATCTCGAGCTGAGGAAATTTTGAACGATGAAGCTTTAGCAGAAGAGGTTTGATACAATTTTGATTGCACACCGACTTAATGCTTTTTTTGTTTAACAGAGACGGTAGGATAGACCATTATAAGTTAGAAGTATTCTGAAAAAAATTTGGTTTCTATGTGTATTTGGTCTGGTTGAATCATGGCAACAATACAATATAATATTGGAGTTGTTTAGATAACTGTAGACCCTAGTACCGGTCCATATAAACACCCAAGAATACCCAAGAACACCCAAGAATACCCATAAATATCAATTAATAATTCAAAATACAAAATTTGTTTTTTGTTTTGTATTGTTTTTTTTTTTTTTCATTTTTGAATGATACAAGTAAGATTTCTCTTATAGACGATAATCCGCTTTCAAATTTTTGGGTAATTGTCTTCATTCTTACCCAACATCAGTTGAGCATATTAAATAAAGGAATTCTCTCATTTTTATTTTCTTGACCTAAAATAAATTGGTTGGAAATGACCCCCTGGGGTAAACTGTTGATTTATGACATGTTTGGCTTTTTTCCAATCATAAACACGCCTTTTTTTTTATCTCTTTGACCTGCGCATGCCATTCTCATAGCCGGAACGTTCTGCAATTTGACTTTTGGAAGAACATTTATTGAACTCGTCATTGTTCAGAAATGCATTCCTTAAAAGAATCAAAATATGATTAATGATCCTAAAAGTTGAATCAGAATAAATTTTTCCATTTTTTTTTTGTTTTGGGCATTTTTAATGATTCCAGTTTAGTTTACAGCTTTATCTGAAAAAAATCCCCTTAAATCTCGTAGTTCTCTTTCATGATTTTGTCATTTTCTTTTGTTTATTACATTTGGTCCAGGGACAAACATTTGAAATATTGGCAAAGTGGCCAGCTGGGCCCTAGCAAACAGAATTCAGTAGCCCAGCCAAAAATTTACTAGCACAGTATTGTATTCTCAACCGAAAGTGCAGAATATTTCAGTAGCCACCTGGGCTACTGTTTTTAAAATTTTAGTAGCCCAGGTCAATTTTTAGGGGCATTTGGCTACTGGGCCCCTGCAGGTAATTTGAATCCCTGTGGTCTTGTGTATTTGAGATATTGTCTACCTATATGCCACCTATTCTATTTCATTGTATTGTTTTCCATAGGACTTTACTTGTTTTGGGGTATTCTTTAATTGGCATCCTTGCGTATTCCACAGGAAAAACTAGTACTCTAACTCTTATTCATCCTGGCATTGTGTTTGTGATAATCTCGTAAGTTTTGATGTTTTCTTTTGTTTATTACATTTTTCTCATGTGTGTTGGGAATATTTTTAACATATTCAATTTTTTTTTATCATTAGTTCGCCTCAACGAAGTTGAGGGGGACTATTGGAGTACCCCCGGCGTCCTTGTCCGCGTCTACGTCCGCGTCCGCATTTGGGCATATATCTCTGCAGCTATGCATGGTAGGGTCATCAAACTTTGTATCCAATGCATCTTTGGCTATCTCACAGCCTCCAAGAAAATTGAGTCTCTCTGACCTATATTTTCCGCTTGAACGACTTACATTCAAGTTTACATCTGAGTTCAGATCTCAGTCAACATGGTCAATATACTTGGTATGATCATGTAACCTTACGTATGCATGCATCTCTGATGGTAGGTCAGCATCCAGGCAAAATTAGGTCACTTTGCCCTATATTTTCTGCTTGAACGACTTACATTCAAGTTTACGTCCGAATTCAAATCTCAGTCACTATACATGGTAGGATCATGTAACCTTGCATATGCATGCATCTCTGATGGTAGGTCAGCATCCAGACAAAATTAGGTCACTTTGACCTATATTTTCCGCTTGAATGACTTACATTCAAGTTTACGTCCGAGTTCAGATCTCAGTCACTATACATGGTAGGATCATGTAACCTTGCATATGCATGCATCTCTGATGGTAGGTCAGCATCCAGGCAAAATTAGGTCACTATGACCTATATTTTCCGCTTGAACTACTAACAGTCAAGTTTATGTCCGAGTTCAGATCTCAGTCACTATACATGGTAGGATATGTATGCATCTCTGATGGTAGGTCAGCATCCATGCAAAATTAGGTCACTTTGACCTATATTTTCAGCTTGAACGACTAACATTCAAGTTTATGTCCGAGTTCAGATCTCAGTCACTATACATGGTAGGATCATGTAACCTTGCATATGCATGCATCTCTGATTGTAGGTCAGCATCCATGCAAAATTAGGTCACATTGACCTATATTTTCCGCTTGATTGAATTACATCCAAGTTTTTGGATGAGTTCAGATATCAGTCACTTTATATGGTAGGATCATGTAACCTTGCAAATGCATCCATCTCTGATGATAGATCAGCATCCAACATTGACCTATATTTTCCGCTTGATTAATTTTGGGCAAGTTCTGATCTCAGTCACTGTACATGGTAGGATAATGTAACCTTGTGTAGGCATGCATCCCTGATGGTACATCAGCGTCCAGGCAAAAGTAGGTCACTTATGTTTTACGCATGAGTGATTTATATTCAAGTTTTCGGGCAAGTTCAGATCTCAGTCACTATACATGGTAGGATCATGTAACCTTGCTTAGGCATGCAAATGTGATGTCAACATCCAGTCAAAATTTTGTTACTGTGACAAAGTGCCATAACGAGGCGAACTCTGTAATCGTTGATTNTTTTTTTTTTTTTTTTTTGGCAATGTTTCCGTGTTTTGTGAGACACTTCTTTTATAGTCTTGTTTACTCCGGAAATTCATGTATATCCTGTCATTGTTTCATGATAAGCTCTAATAAGTTATGTCATTTTCTTTTGTGTAATGAATTTATTCTTTTCTATTTTGGATATTTTAAACCTACATGTATTCTATTTGATTTCATTGTTTTCTAAAGATATTTACTTGTTTTGGGGCATTCTTAGAAGTTCTTGGTTATTCTTAGGGACCGTCCATTTAACCTGAAGAGGGGGGGGGTTATGGTTTTTTCTCTGGACAGAAATTTTTTTTCGCGCTTTGCGAGAAACAATTTATTTATTTTTTTCACCTGTATCAACAAAATATTTTTTTTTCAAATTAACATTATTTTTTGGGGCAGAAAGCCTCCATCAGCAAAATTTTTTTCATCATTTTATTTTTCACATAAAATCGGCTCCAAATTATTTATTTTAGAAAAAAACCAATCCCCCCCCTTTCAAGTTAAATGGTCGGTCCCTTAGGTGTTTGTATGGACCCGTGAACAGTCGACCCACAACAACAAATATTTTCTACAAATTGCATAGATTAAAAGGTTAGACACCACATGGTAACATATAATTTCAACTTATTCTGAACGGAAGCTTTGTCAAAATGACCTAAGTCCAGAGTTACATACAGACCAAAGGGCCTTGTTACAAATTAAAAAAATTTTCTATCAGTGCATTAATTTGTAACAAGAACCTATGTACAGACTACACTATGGTCAAAACAACCAAGTCAAAAGTTACAATTTAGCCAAAATGTCCTGCTATCATCATCACCATGAATGTTAGGACTTAGGAATATAGGCCTTTTTAAAAAAAGCATTAAGTCCGCTTTTCGGTTTCAGCATTTAAATACAATGAAACAGTTTTGGTTATTAACCCAACACGGAAAGTGTTGTTCATCCTGAACATATTTCATAACAATGTCCATATTTGTTAGAATTAAAATGTATTTAGGGTTTATGTTATGTATTGTTAGCCAACCGTTCAGGTGATAATTGGAAGAGAAGAGTTTTTGTATCTCCATTTGATAGGAGAGTTCCGATCCGGGAAAAGATATAGCAACACTAATAAAGTGACTTTTAAGTAAATGATTAGTAAATGAAAGAGGGTATGAATGCCGTTTATTGTTAACCGTCAAATGCCTCTTTTCAGCTATTGTTAACGTCTCACCCTTAATCGTCAAAAATATATAAGCCTGATTCGTGAAATTACTTGAATTTTGTACAGTTATCATCATTTGGAGAAAAAATTATCGTCAGTCCTCAAAGCATATTTTTTGTAGAAATATCTAGCAAATTTACCGTGATGGCATAAAAATTACCGTTAACGTCATTTGGCCTAATTTTTTACCGTTAATCGTCAGAAGGATACCCCATCCTACCCTCATGAAAGAGCTATTTAGTAAATGATTACCAGTTATATTTTTCTACAATTATCAGATTACCAGACCCCCCCACATCATGAAAATTTACTAAAATTACCGTGTCCAGTAGATGATGAAATATATTTGAGGTGGTACAAGTATTGTTGCCTAAAATACAATTGTGTAAAGAATAAAAGGTATATAGCATCATTTAAAAATATGTACATGTTCTGTTGCCATTTTATTCTCTCACCCGTGAAGAAAGTCGCGGAAAGCGAGACATAGGCGTGCAAAGTATGACGGCGACGGCGTCGGCGGCGTAAACTCCAGTTATTATATAGAAGCCTTTGATGTAGGAACTTTATATTTGGTCCATAGGTAGCTTATGGCGAATCCTATCTGTCGGACCCAAAATCATGTGACTTTCACCTATATTTCACGGTCCAGTGACCAGGTTAAGTTTTTTTGCTTAAGTCCAGGTTAAGTTTTTTTGCTTAAGTCTGTTTCTCAATAACTACAAGTGGTATGTCAATGATATTTGGTATATAGCTTGGTCTTGGTTAGTACATGTCAGTCTGCCATATGGTTTTTGACATTGACCTCAATTTCACGGTCCAGTGACCAGGTTAAGTTTTTTTTGCTTAAGTCTATTTCTGAATAACTACAAGCTACAGGTCAATGATATTTGGTATATAGCTTGGTCTTGGTTAGTACATGTCAGTCTGCCATATGCCTTTTGACCTTGACGCCAATTTCACAGGCCATTGACCAGGTTAAGTTTTTTTTTGCTTAAGTCTGTTTCTCAATAACTACAAGCCATAGGTCAATGATATTTGGTATATAGCTTGGTCTTGGTTAGTACATGTCAGTCTGCGGCTTTTGACTTTGACCTCAATTTCACAGTCCAGTGACCAGGTTAAGTTTTTTTGCTTAAGTCTGTTTCTCAATAACTACAAACTGCAGGTCAATGGCTTGGTTTTGCTTAGTACATGTCAGTCTGCCATATGGCTTTTGACCTTGACCCCAATTTCACGGTCCAGTGACCAGGTTAAGTTGTTTTTGCTTAAGTCTGTTTCTCAATAACTACAAGCTATAGGTCAATGATATTTGGTATATAGCTTGGTCTTGGTTAGTACATGTCAGTCTGCCATATGGCTTTTGACCTTGACCCCAATTTCAAGGTCCAGTGACCAGGTTGATGTTTTTTTGCTTAAGTTTGTTTCTCAATAACTACAAGCCATATGTCAATGATATTTGGTATATAGCTTGGTCTTGGTTAGTACATGTCAGTCTGCCATATGGCTTTTGACCTTGACGTCAATTTCAAGGTCCAGTGATTTGGTTAAGTATTTTTTGCTGAAGTCTGTTTCTCAATAACTACAAACTATATGTTAATGATATTTAGTATATAGCTTGGTCTTGGTTAGGACATGTCAGTCTGCCTTTTGGCTTTTGACCTTGACCTCAATTTCAGGGTCTAGTGAATAAAGTTAAGTGCTTCTGATTAGAATAGTTTCTCAATTACTTTAGTGGTACGGTAATAATATTTGGCTTGTAGGTTGCTCTTTAGTAGTACACGACTGGTTTAGCGACTTGCAGGGACGGGTGAGACATCTATTAGGGTCCACTCTTGTTTGAAAATTTATTACCAAACATCATATTAGATTTTGTCAAATGATGGAGTTTAATAAACCATGATAACAGAATATATTTTTTTATTATGACATGCTGTCATTAAAAAGCAGAAGCATTTGTTTCAATGAAAATTATACCACTCTTGCTCCAGGCCATGAGGGCCAGATCCAGGATTAGAAGTTACACATGTATATGGCTGCAATTAAAAATATGGTCAAATGTAGTCAAATTTTTTTTGGGAAAAACTTTGGCCAAAACTCCAGTTTTACCTTTAAAATTTGTTGGTTTTTTTTTCTTGTTAAGGGGAAACATGATTGCCCCTTTAAATATTAACATGTGCTCTATAACCAGGGCACAATTAATAAAACCACTAGCTTACCGGTACTGCCTTTAAAGGTAGTCAAGCAATAACTTTTAAGTAAAGCATAACTTTAATGGGTTTATTTATGAAATTAAGTTTTATGAATGTTCTATCGACAAGACAAGAAATATTCACCAATTATAATTATACTTTAAACATGTATTTTGTCTTAGCCCATTATGGTTGTGGGTCAACAATACAGGACTTTCCAGACAGGAACTCTCGTGTAATTGAAGGCGGAAACGATCGCCTCGGATACCATAAGAAGGAAAACTGGATGTCTAAACCAATTGATATAAATATATACCTGACATATAAAAAACAAATTATTTTTGAAATTGAAGTGCACCTTTAATTTTTCCAATATGACATTTTTTTTTTTAACTAAATGTTAATAACCAAAAAAAATTTAACCTGAAGCGCTACAAATTGATTAAATACAAATCACCTTTAGCTCAACAGTGTTCATTATTTAGAGATTCGTTCTCAATGTATTGATGTATTGACTCTTTACATATAAAAATAGATCTGTTACCTGGATGAACACAATTCAAAAGTCCCATATTGCAAGGTTTCAGGGAGTATGAATCTCAGAATATTTGTTATAGAATGAAAACTTATGCCTTTTGTTTAACAAACTTTGCTAATAAAATAAAAGAAGCTAAACATGTTTGAAAATGCATGTAAGAATTTTTAATATACCAGGTATACATGTAATACATTTGTACTCATATTTTGGCAGGAAATGGTTCTCTCTAGATTTTTCCTTCATTTCCATTATCAGTGTATATATTTACCTTAAAATATATAGTCGTAAGTTGATAAAATTTTGCACATTGTCTGTTTTATACAAAAACCAGAAGGTATAATCCAAGAACAAAAATATTTGACCCTTTTTGAATGGATAAACTAACATGACTAAAGGCTATCAATTGGTTCTTAAAACTGAAGCTCACATACTTTCTTAATTTTAGTGGTTTGATGGTATGAATTGAGCTTCTCTTCAATTTTTTTTATACCCAGCCCATTTGTCTAAGTTCACTGGTGTTCCTGTTTTGATCATATCTTGTCTTTTAAACAATCTAATTCTTCTGACCATGAATTTTGCAGGGTTTATTATATTTTTGCCCTTTTTTGGCAGGTAAATTAAAATTTCTTGCTTTTCTAATTGCTGTATTTATCTGATACATTGTACTTAAAATTTGAACACTCTTTTTTATATTCTTACTTAATTTACAAAATCTTGTATTAATCCAGTTAAATCTGGCCCTTTAATTAAATTAATTTTCTGTTCATGCATCAAATGTATTATATATTGACTTTTGTTGAATGTAATATGAGAATATTTCAATTAAAGGATAATATAGATTACACCACAAGATCCTGTTCATTACCATATTTTATCCAGATTCAGATTCAGATTCAATATTTTATTAAAGTCTCACCACATACAATCATATACAGTTAAAATATATAATACATATAATAAAATATGTTGAATATACACTTAAAAACTATCATGTATGTGCCATTCTTAAAAGAATTATGAGAGACTGTGTAAAAACCTATATACAGTATATGGTTATATACAATATGTGTTTTGAAACTTATCCACCAGAGATAGTTAAATTTAGAAATTTTAATTGTGAGGCTTGTGGAGCATTTAAAATTTTTAAATTTAACCATTGAGAATGGATAAAATATGGTAAAAATTGGGATATAGTGGTGCAATCTTTTTCCATAATGATAAATGATAAACACCAAGAATTGTATTTCCAAAAGATTTGGTGGGAATTAAATAGCATGGGGCTTTATGTAACATACATTGAATATGAAAATTTATCTAACTGGTCAGAACCGTTTTGAACTTCACATTTGATATTTGGTATGTAAGCACTTAGTTTACCATGACAAGTTAAATGAATTGTTATTTTGCATAGCCTTTTTTGATTGTGTTTCCGGTCCTATTTACAAATTCGACCTTTTAGATTATCTAATAGCTTTAATTGTTTTTTGAGCATTCACGGATAGACATAAAAAAACAAAATACCCAAATGCAATGACAAGTAGTCAAAATGTCCATTTGCAGACCTGAAATTCACTGAAAATTCTGTATTTTGAATCTTTTATAATCAGAAATAATATATTTTCAGGAATTACTTGATGAGTTAGAAAATGGAGAAATTCCTGCTTACATCAGGGAAGCTAGACTTGATCAGCTAAAGAAACAAGCAGTTAATTTTCAGGAAATGAAAGACAAACAACATGGACAATATACGTAAATATTACATGTACATGTTATTTAAGTCATAACTTCTACATAAAGTTATAAGTCCATACATGAACAAATTACATTTACATGCTACTTCAGTCACAAAATGGACTAAACGTGAACCATATATAACATGTTACTTCATTCACAACATGAACAATACTTAAACTATGTATTACATTTGTACATCTTACTTCAGTCACAACATGAACGAAATGTAAACAATGCATTGCATGTGACTTAGTCACACCATGACCAATACATTCACATTGCATTAAATGTTATTTCAGTCAACATGAACATACTTAAACAATAAATTCCATGTTATTTTAGTCACAACATGAACAATATACTTCAGTCACAACATGAACCATATGTAAACAATTTATAACATTGTACATGTTAATTCAGTAACAACATGAACAATACTTAAACAATGCATTACATGTTACTTCAGTCACAACATGAACAATATGTAAACAATGTATTACATGTTACTTCAATCACAACATGAACAATATGTAAACAATGTATTACATGCATGTTACTTCAATCGCAATAGGAACAATATGTAAACAATGTATTACATGTTACTTCAATCACAACAGGAACAATATGTAAACAATGTTTTACATGTTACTTCAATCACAACAATGCATTACATGTTACTCCTGTCACAACATGAACAATACTTAAACAATGCATTACATGTTAATTGTCACTACATTAACAATGTGTAAACAATGCATTACATGTTATTTCAGTCACAACATGAACAATATGTTAACAATTCTTACATTTTATTTCAGTCACAATATGGATGGACAATATAAGCAACTTTTACATGTACATATTATGTAATCAATGTGTTTGTAGAAATATATAGGCATTGTAAGAAAATAGAAGAAGAGTTCAACATCATCTCCTCAGACGTCTAATAGCAATCAACAATAGCCATTATAGCTACAAGATCTGACTACCAGTCTTTAGGAATGATTGAAATCTCTGACACTTCAAATTTGGACAAAATCACTTTCACTTTTATAGTTACATGTAATGTTATTTATATGATATCACATCAAGCAAAACCTTCCATGTTGTCTTAGTAACTGACATCCATTATTTTACCATCTACCAAACAATATACATGTATAACCTAGCAGCAAGTCAGAGGTTTGGCAGAAGCAAGTAGAATTTCTCAAATAAAACATTTTTAGAAATCATCAAGAAGCATGAAAGAAGTTCACTGAGAAAAGGTCAAATACAAAGTTACAATACAAATTTTGTCATTCAACAGTGTGATATTAACAAAAAAGCTGTTATTTATCATATTATATGTGTTAATTTTTACACACATTCATATGATTGTATATATTTGTTTGTGTTTCAGGGAAATAACAGAGGAGAAAAAGTTTTTAGAATTAACAACAACAGAAAAGAAATGTATTGTTCACTTTTATCATCCTGACTTCAGACGATGTGCAATTATGGATACACACTTAGAGGTGAGATAACAGTGAGAAGTACAGTGCCTCCCATATTCTGATATTATACCACCCCTCTTTAACGGCTGACCCTTATTTATCAGGCTTATCATTTTAATGTCCATTCTTCAATAAAAAATTGCATAGTTTCAATGTAAATTATTCCCTTGATATATATCACCACCCTCACTATCTACAAAATATTTCCTGGTCCAATAGTTGGCAGTTTAACAAGGGTAAACTCTAATGTAATTGTACAGATACATGCTTATTGAAAATGAATATATTTGTTCTATTATGACTACTCACCTATAAAGGGAAGGTCATACAACATAAAACTGATTTTCAATGTTCAGGTTTAGTTACATGTATTCAAACATGACACCCTATTGCATCAAACTGCATACCACTCTATAGTAATGTCACCCAGGGCTCATGCCAGATCTCACAGTAGAGTTGATATACAACAGTGGTTATAGCCAAGTAGAAGTGAACAGTTCAACAACATTAGTAATACTTAGTACATTTTACAATCCTGACAGTAAAGATGAGTGGCAAAAAGAGATAAAGTTAAGAAATATTTCATTGCTAGCATGCTTTATGCAATTTAGAACATGGTCAGACCGTATCTTTGTCAACATTAGCAAGCTATAAGCACCATTATATATGTCCTTCCATCTGTCTGTCTATCCATGTACCGGTAACTTATCAAAGCACATCATCCTAGAAAGGTCATTGGCTAGTGATGAAATGTTACACAATCTGAAGATGTTCATGAAGTAAAATTTGGAAAGGGAGATAATTCAACTACACACTGTTTAGAAATAGAAAATGGGGATCTTGGATATTAGGGTTATTCCAGTAAAAATTTCCACCTGGGGTTGGAACGCCACTTATTTTATACCCCCACTAGGAGAAAAACAATTAATTATATAGTTAAACTATTAGGATACAATAGAAATATACCCACCACCAACAGAAAAAAAACTAAATGGTGTACCACCCCCCCCCCATGGGAATTTTAAATGGAATAGCCCTTAGGACAAATATTTGTCCAGGATAAACACTTCAGTTCTGTCATATACATTAATATTATATACATAGTGTGATGGTACAACATTTTGTATCAGGTAGAGTAGGTTAATTGATCTGTATCACTTCCAGTCATTCTAGAGTAGTGATGAGAATCATTCAACCAGTGAGAACTGATAGACGAATATTGTACCATAAAATCTCTGTTTATAATATGCAACATTTTGCATTATGAATAGGTAAACAAATTTAGTCATTTCAAATGACTTTGCTTTCAATTTTAACCCAGAAACTACATTTGTACTTGATGCATGCTGTGATGTAATGCATTGATTGACATGGATACCGGTACACATTGGCAATAAGCTGTAAATTGATGATATGAAAATTGCAAGTTTGTAATGTTATATTGAACTTTTATTTTACAGATTCTTTCCAAAAAACATTTTGAGACAAAGTTTGCAAAAATCAATGTAGACATTTGCAAATTTTTTATAGAAAAATTGAAGATCAGAACCTTGCCAGCTGTTTTTTGTTTTATCAGTGGGCATGTTGTAGACAGGTTAGTTATAGTGTTACTAAACAAAAGACAACAAATTAACATTAAGCATACATGGGGTGTTGGACAAACTTTTCTGACTTACACATATCATACGATAAGGATTGTCTCTTTGGTGTCAAAATTTTAACATAGTAAGATATTAAGTGAAGGACAGTCTGTGCCAAAAACTTTTTTCATTCACTAGTCCTAAGGGGCTAGTAAGGTCCCGTGTTGTACTAGCCCAAACTCAATTTCGCTAGCCCTTATAGAAGATTCTTTGTTAATAATAAGATACAATTTTTCGTAGCCCATCGGGCTAGTGACTTCAAATTTTTACTAGCCCGAGACTGATTTTACTAGTCGCAGGCGTAGGGCTAGTGGCTAAAGGCACAGACTGGAAGCACGTCAATTGTCCATAAGAAAACATTCAAGGGTAGCATTAGTATATATCACTATTAAGCATGAAGCTATGTCAATTTTACTTTTAACACAACTCTGATGGGGGCAACTATTGTAATACATTGTATTATCTCTTCAGTCATTCGTTTGAGTTTCATCTTATATGGATAAAATTTATGAATTCCATCTCATTAAACTACCAACTACCAGTAAGGTTATCATTGCCAAACATAATAAGTTTAAGGCTTGGCTTTTTTAAATATCTTTCAGGGTAACTGGCTTTGAAGAATTAGGAAACACAGATGATTTTCAGACTAGTGTTTTAGAAAAAAGATTTGGAGAAACAGGTACACAAACATCCAATTAATTGTTATTTTAATGTAAATGAGAACCAAATTGTCAGTCTTTAACGAATAATCCAAGGACAATGGCAACATCAGAAAAACAAAGACATAACATAAGTACGGAATAGAAAAGAAAAATGAAGAAACGCACATACAGAGATGAACAACAAGGACCAATTAAAAAACCATGGTTGAGATCAGGTTCATCTGAAGAGTAAGCATCTCCTGCTTCTTATAAGACATGGGCAATGTTTAACATGTCTACTCCAGTGGTAAAATCAAACCGGTAGAGGAAAAACAAACTTTATTTGTAAAAGAAAGATCTATTAAAGATCTATTGTCATCTGAGAAACAGATGACAGCCATAAAACTGCCATAAAAATCAACAAGATAATGTAATCACACAGCCTAAAATAATACATCTTCAGCTGCCATATTTTGACAGTCTGTTTTATCATTTATTCAATTTCAAAGCAATATGAGCAGAAAGAGTCATTTACAGAGCAAAAAAAACAATTTTTTTTTAAATTGTAAAAGTGATAGAAGGGAATATTTTTTTGTGCAATCATTAACTACAAATAAATTCATATAAAGTTATATATAGATGAAGTAATGTTTTGTTTTGGTTTTTTTTAGGTGTAATACAGTATACAGCAGAGAAGGAATCAAAAAAGACAATATTTGGTTTCAAAAAGACAAATAAAAATGACGATGATAGTAGTGAAAATGAAGATGATGAAAATGATTGGAATTAAATTTTTATTTATATATTGTTTTATTCAATCAGAAAATATACAAGTCAAAATGGCTAATTATGCTTAGAACTAATTAGTAAACCATTTACAAGTTCTGGTTAGCTCACCTGGCTATGCCAGGGTGAGCTTTTGCCATCACTATGCGTCCGTCGTCCGTCTGTCTGTCCGTCAACAATTTCAAAAATCTTCTCCTCTGAAACCGCTGGGCCAAATGTAACCAACATTAACTTGAATCATCACCAGGGTATAGCTTCTCAAAATTTTTTTGATTAGTCAGCTGGTCAAACAACATGGCCGCCATTGCGTAAAATAGAACATAGGGGTAAATTGCAGGTTTTGGCTAATAACTCGAAAACCATTACAGATATCAAAAATCTGACTGGAGTAAAAATGATCAGCATGAGATCTACCCACTGTGCAATTTTGAAGAAAATCTGAAGACCCATGTCGGAGTTATAGTCCTTTTTCCGTTAAATTTTCAAAAATTTTGCATTTTTTATTTCAAAAACTGTAACAGATAGAGGTCAAGTGTAAATTGCAAAAATGTTCAGCATATCAAGATCTACCCACCCTGAAATTTTGAAGAAAATCCATAAACCATTGTAGAAGTTATTGCCCTTTTTTCACCGAATTTTTTAAATTTTTGTATTTTTCATCTTTTATTTCCAAAACTATAGAAGATACAGGTTAAGTGTAAATTGATGAAATGTTTTCCATGCTGTGGCGACTTCAAAACTGATATTGAAAATTGTTCCTTGACCGCCATTTTCAAAATGGCTGCAAAAAAAGGTGGGAAAATTCAACATTGTCCGATTTCAATGAAATTTGGTTTCCAAATAGATATTGATGTTGCGACTTCAAAACCGGTGTTGAAAATTGTTCTGTGACTGCCATTTTCAAAATGGCCGCCAAAAAAGGCGGGAAAATTCAACATTGTCTGATTTCAACGAAATTTTGTTTCCAAATAGATATAAATGTTGCGACTTCAAAACCGGTGTTGAAAATTGTTAGTTGACCACCATTTTCAAAATGGCCGCCAAAAAAGGCGGGAAAATTCAACATTGTCCGATTTCAATGAAATTTGGTTTCCAAAAGGATATTGATGTT
>MJUU01044022.1:1921-18741 GCA_002080025.1 Modiolus philippinarum | reverse complement strand
TTTTGTATATGGGAGTAAAGAAACTAAAACTTTCCAGTAAATGTCATTTATTAAAATGACGTAATATATACATCAAATACACAAAAATGGGGAGTGCCTCTCTATTACTCAATGCAGACAATGTTATATATGTGGTGTACAATATCAGGCACTCCCACTAACTAAAATTACTCCCTAAGACAAAAAGGTGTGGCGCTTAAAAACGGCCACTACAAAACAATATATATCTTCTTCTACTCATGCTTAACAATAATAATGAAGGTTGGAATGCTGGGGTGGAGGTGGGCAACTTTTTATGAACAGCGATGAAAGACGTGACCCTTGTCCAGCAAATTATTTCAGTGGCTGAAATCACGTGATCTCTGAACTACACATAACCAGGTCATCGATCGATATTAAATCTGTTATCAACAAAGCATGTATTGTGTATTCAAAATTGGGTCATTGTATAAAGATCTGGTATGCAAGTTTACAAGGTGGAACTCGGGCACATAAATGCTTTTATTATTTTAATAAAAGGTTATTTATATTTCCTCGTTGAGCCTCAAACCCTTGTGACCCAATGTACTGACAAGTACTTATACTCTAATAAAATGTCACATGTTCAGATACTCCAAATGAGCCCTAATGACCGTACTATGTATAAATTACTAAGTTACACAAGAATCGGATTTTGGTAAGGTCAGTGCGTGTTACTCCAATATTTACACTCCATGTTCAGTTTACTCCAAGTGTGACAAGAGAGGTGAGCCCAACTTCGTAAAATCACCCAATTATAGCAAACTAGAATTTCGACATGGACACCGATGCAAGGTCAAGAATAATGCAGCAACAAATCCGCTCTGTTTTTGTATATGGGAGTAAAGAAACTAAAACTTTCCAGTAAATGTCATTTATTAAAATGACGTAATATATACATCAAATACACAAAAATGGGGAGTGCCTCTCTATTACTCAATGCAGACAATGTTATATATGTGGTGTACAATATCAGGCACTCCCACTAACTAAAATTACTCCCTAAGACAAAAAGGTGTGGCGCTTAAAAACGGCCACAAGCCCACAGAGATTTGAATCGACAGGGGGCAGATGCCAAACCCGGATGTTGTTGCTGCATATATGTTCATTGTGTGCCTGAAAAGGGGGCCACTGTAACTAGATACCTCCCTTGAAAATTTAACAATGCAATTACAATGAAGCATCATCTATCAAATGTCAACAAAGCAATGACATAAAAACATATATGTCCATGAAAAGATATATTGCTAAATAACAAAATTAGTCTCTTACGGACTAATCAGAGCAGCCAAATGCTGACCTCTGATAAAATTTTTACCTTTACTTTTTATATACATAATGAATTTGTACACGGCAACCTTATACCTGTGAGCCAGCAGTACAGTCCCTGTTATACAATATATACACACAAGAAAATATATATAAACTAACATTCTCACACTTTGGCAAGGTTATGGGCAGGCAAATCCTGGCCCCATAAAACTAACTGTTAGTATGTAATGTTTGTAGCTAAGTGTATAGTGGGCAGGCATATCCTGACCCCACAAGTTCAACCAATTTGCTTGTATGTGTTTCTGGTACATGTATTCTAAAGTAACAATAAGATGTGAAATTAACACATATTTTAAAAATAACCACATGTGTCTCTTAATTGATACACTTTGAGCAGGCAAATCCTGACCTCAAGCAACATAAGTGAATTTATAGTTTAAAAGATGCTATCCTTATATATTTTTGAATTGCGTTTGAATTCCATCTGCCTAGCTTCCTAATATATGGTTCTGAGAAGCCTAAATTAGCCGCATGTGTTGCAGCCCCAATCCTAAAACTGTTTTCCTTATAAACTCTTGTGTTCAAGCCAATAAATTCTAACACCTTGGTGAGGTTATAAGAAACAAAGTTATATTGGACTGGAGAACCGTTTTGAAATTGGAAAAATGGGCCTTGTGTTGGCTTAAAAATTTTTATGTAATGATGTACAGCTAATACTGGACATTTGTTCCTGTCTGATGTATTTGCCTCCAAAGATATAGAGAGTGGCTGATTGTTTTTCATATTTTTAAAATGGCGCAAGACAAGATTAAGGCTAGAAGGCTCATTGTTGTTGAAACTAATGTGAACGTCATTTTGCTGTAAAACCTTATTAACATCTTCCGCATTGCGGACTAATATTTCACCTAATCTTAAAAAGGCACTAAAAGCTAGTAAAAAAATTGCTTTCAGTAAAACTCGAACTGAAAATTCTAAAATACACTTTTCCATACCAATAATTAATTTTGCTAAGATTTCTAGGGTGATGGGACATCTAGTGTCAGATGATTTCCGCAATTTTTCACAGCCTTTAAGCAATTTACTGACAATAAATGATGTGGTTGGGTCATCAAAACTTAGCAATTTGTGCACATAGCTGAGAGCAGAAACATAAGACATGATCGTAGATGGTTTATAAGAGTTATGGAATAAATGGCCTATAAAATTACAGACTGATAACGTCGACAAGGGCAATGATTCACAGGAAATGTCAAATTTGAAAAATAAGCGCCAAGCACGTTTGTATAATCTCTTGGCCGAAGAAGACATAGCTGACTGTAGCAAAATGAGTGACTGATTGTTTAGATATTCAACAATGTTTCTTGAACTTCTGTTTCTTTCTGACATAGCCATGGTGCCACAATTCTTGCTTTCTGAAATTGAAAGCGTGAGAGATAATCAGCAACTATGTTTGACTTTCCTTCTATATGCTTGGCTCGGAAAATTATATTGTACTTAAGTGCTGCAATGACTAAACGCCTCACTAAACGCATTAGAATTTGATCCCTACATGATTTTTTGTTTAAAACCTCAACGATTGCCTTATTGTCTGTGAAAAATAAAACTTTTGAGTTTTGCATGTACTGGCCCCAAATTTCTAAAGATAGGGTAATTGGGAATAATTCTTTATTTGCAATTTGGTGGTGACTAAGGTATGACGGCCATGACTTAGCAAACCAATTTTCCCCTAAAACTGCAGCATAACCCAGACTTCCTGACGCATCAGTAAATAGTTTCAAATGATCAGAAGAAACCCACCTGTCATCCATAAAAACTGACTTCCCGTTAAATGTATCTATGAAAACTTTCCAGGCTTTAATATCTGCTCTCGACTCCTTTGTAAGCCTAATGAAATGAAATGGATTTGTAATATTTTTAGTAAGGTCAATGAGTCTACGTAGAAAAGTTCTACCTGGGCATACTACCAGACAAGCAAAGTTTAATAAACCTATTAATGATTGTAGCTCCCGGAGTCTGATCTTCTTTTTGTTGCAAGTTTTATCTAACGTATTTCTAATTTTGACAATTTTCTCCTGGGGCAGCCTGCATTCAAGAAGATTCGAATCCACCTCAACACCATATATTGTGATAACTGTTGAGGGCAGCACTGTTTTTTCTTCTTTTATAGGGACCCCCACCTTATGACATAATTTGAGAAAATTGTTTAAATCTTGCTGGCATTTGGGAGAATTTGCAGGGCCAACAAATAAGAAGTCATCAATGATATGGGACATCCCAGAAGCTTGATATTTTGTTTCCATTATCCACTGAAGAGCACATGAGAATCGCTCGAATATTTGACAAGAGCTACTGGCTCCCATTGGGAGACACTTATCATAGTAGAAGAAACCGGTCCATGTAAAGCCCAGCAAGTAATAATCTGTAGGGTGTAGACAAATGATTCGAAAGGCATCTTCTATATCACACTTGCTCATAAGAGCATTTTTTCCAAAATGTTTTACTAAACTGACAACGGTGTCAATACCATCATACTTAACTTCTGAATTTTCTGTCGGTATTAAAGAATTTACTGAACTGCCTTTTGGGTATGATAAATCAAGAATCAGACTAGGAATTAGACCTAGTGGAGAACAAACCAAATTTTTGAAAGGTGGATTTTTAAATGGGCCTGCTATTCTACCCTTGACCGAGTCCCTAGCGAGTTTTTCATAAACTGCCTTTGGTTTTTCAAGGGTTGATTTGTGGTTTTTAGCAATAAAATAGGGAAGACTTCCCTCAACTCCTAATTTAAAACCATACTTAAAACCTGTTACTAACAGGTCCCGTAGAACTGGATCATATCCTTCTAACTCCTCGTTCAACATATCACTTTTTACTGGGGTTGGCAGAGGTTGCGGTGGGAGAGGTAATTTTTGGTGTTTGGGGTGCTGAAGGCTTGTTGCATCGGATTTTTGGGTGTTGGCCTCTGCAGGTTCTGCAGATATGTTTGAAAGTGCACACTCGTCTTGTACATTTCCCGGTGTTTTTATACTGGTGACAGGTGCCATCCCTGTCCTTGCTTCCGAGAAAGGGCGACCTAGCCACGAAGCTTGATGCAATAGTTTGATTTTTGTAATTATTAAATTGTTTTTTAGGGTTGATTGCTTTAGTAAATAGCTCATCAATTTGTTTCTGCCAAGGGAGGTTGTTATTTTTCTTTAACAGTCTAAATGATTGATCATAAGTTCTAAATGCTTGGATTCCTCTAATTTCGTATACGTCCTTGACAATTGACATATATTTTAACATATTTTTGGCTTCAAGAGGGTATTTTTCCAGATATATGTCCATATAAATTCTGAATGCTTCGTTCCATTCATAAAAGGAGAGAGGGCCCTTAGATTTAGATGGTTTTGAAGTCATTGTGAGACTGTTTGGAGCTACTGTAACTGACCAAGGATCCCCCATTTCTTGTGAGGGGAGGAGTGTACCCAGATCAATAAAATCATGAGCCCATATTTTCTCACGCACCTTTTGTGAAATGTGAGCACCTAATGGAATACCACCTGAAAGGTCAATAATTGGACCATGACAAAGATCCCTACCTTCGGTGACTGTAACTGCTGGCTCAGTATTAAAAATGGTATCAACCAAATTATGTAAAGGATTACATGGAAATGATGACTGTGGTACATGTACATTGTTGTTAACAGGTCCTAAGCCAGTATTAACAAGTCTTAAAGGTTGTGTAGCTGATGTACTGGTGCCTGTTGTTGAAATTTGTGGAATAAAGTTGTCCAAATTAATGTTGCCAGACGAGAATGGCGGATTAAGGTTGCCTGATGGAAAACAGTTCAGGGACGGCACAGTTCTGGGTAAACAGTTTGCTGAACTAACGACTGTAGTACAAGTGCTTAAAGGTTGTGCACTTGTTGAAGTTTGACGATAAGACTGTAATGATTCCTGTGGCTGTGCATTTCGATGCAAAGTATTTTGAGCTGTTATTGGAAGTTCATTACTGTTTGCTAAGGAATAGTTATTTGCATTCACAAATGGAACAGTTGAAAGCGGTGCCATTAAATTTACAGGCTGACTTGTTTCAAAGTTTGAATTTTCCAGTGTAGAGTTAAAGATGACTGGCCTTGTACTGTCTGTGGTAGGAATTGACTGTTGTTGGTTTTCATGGTTTTCTGAAAAAGTGTTATTTCCTTGTGTTTCCTGGCTTAAATTCTGTTGTTTAATTATTTCTGATGCTAGCCGAGCATAGTCTATTTCAAAACGAGGCATTTCTGTTAATTGTATTTGTGGATGCTGTTGTACATTCACTTCTGTGCTATTCGGCTCCAACACATGTAAGTTTTCATCAACACTCCTATAAGTTGAAAATGTTTTTCTTTGCGAACGCCGGTTCACTGTTGTTTGTTTAGAATTACTTTTTGATCCTGAAGTACCTGGGGTATTGGTTTTTCTTTTCTTCTTTGGTGGTGCCATATTACTGCAAGTTTCCTGAAAAACAATGACAATATACTCATGCTTAACAATAATAATGAAGGTTGGAATGCTGGGGTGGAGGTGGGCAACTTTTTATGAACAGCGATGAACGCCGTGACCCTTGTCCAGCAAATTATTTCAGTGGCTGAAATCACGTGATCTCTGAACTACACATAACCAGGTCATCGATCGATATTAAATCTGTTATCAACAAAGCATGTATTGTGTATTCAAAATTGGGTCATTGTATAAAGATCTGGTATGCAAGTTTACAAGGTGGAACTCGGGCACATAAATGCTTTTATTATTTTAATAAAAGGTTATTTGTGCTTACAAGCATATGGGCAAAACACTTATAAATTTCTACGTTCGAAGGGGAATAACTCCTGGAAAAAATTGTATAATGAAAAATCCCCGACAATATGTACATCTTAGATATGGTGTACTTGTACATGAGATAATATCTCATGTGTACACTTTGTTCAGTTACTATTATCTAAAGTTTATGTAAATTCTAAAACCGAAGGATTAACTCCCAACATCGTAGTTTTGTCCTGAGCTATATTTGATATTACTGATTATTCGGATTTCGTTTGGTTTTATGCATTTTAACAGTTTTGGAAATTATGGATTTCCTTTGTTTGGGTTCTAGTGCTGCTGATGAGGAATAAGTTTCCGAAATGGCCATACAGCTCATTAAAATTATTGCAGTTGGAGGTAACATATGTGTTATGGTCTCATGTTCATTTACTCCATATCCTTTCAAAAAATATCTACATATGAATTCCTTCCTACATACAAAGTTTCATGAAATTCTGTTGAAAGTTTACAGAGGACATGCGTTTACAAGCATATGGTCAAAACACCTATAAATTTCTAAGTTCAAAGGGGCATAACTCCTGGAAAAATTTCAAGATGAAAAATCTCCAAAAATATGCACATCTGCATATGATGTCCTTGCTACATACAGAGTTTCGTGAAATTCTACTGAAAACTAACACTGTCAGCTACAATACACCTGGCTATAAGAAGTAAATCACTAATTATTACAATATGATAAATTCAATTTGTATATCACAGCATGTTTTATCATATCAACATGTTTACTGGACACCAAAAATGTCAGCTACAATACACCCGGCAATCAGATGGAAAATCATAAATGTCAATTCTATCACAATTATACCTGTTCAAAACATCACTATATGAACAAATTAGCACAATATGCTAAATACAATTTATACATCACAGCATATTTTATCACATCAATAAGAAGAAAATCATAAATGTCAATTATATCACAATTATAGCTGTAAAAAATTCATCATAAGCACAATATGCTAAATCCAATTTATATATCACAGCATATTTCATCATATCAAAATATCTACTGGAAACAAACAATGTCAGCTACAATACGCCTGGCAATAAGAATAAAATCATAAATGTCAATTCTATCACAATTATACCTTTTTAAAAACATCACTATATGCACAAATAAGCACAATATGCTGAAAACAATTTAAATATCACAGCATATTTTATCACATCAACGTGTCTACTGGAAACAAGCAATTGCTTCCTTTGACAATCTTGATAAGAATCAAAGTTATTCTATTGTAGGTACAGGTAGGGACAAGAGTGGCTTTCATGGGACAACAATTCAGACTGTTACACCTCGTCCAAGTTTAATTACTGATAATCTTATTTCAGATTGCATTTCAAATACTGCTGTAGATGTGACAGAAATTTTTACAGAAGTTAAGTCCACTCGTGAAAGAACGGTTTCATCTGACTTGGTCATGCCCATTATCAAACCTGAAAATAAAATTGGCCCCCATCCCTAGATAAACAAAACAAGTTTTCTTATTTATCCATTTCAGATTTTGAAATTTCTGCTTCAGAGTTGACTTCCTGGCAATATTTTTGCAACCAAATTTGTAGATACGCAATAACAAAAACTCTTTTACAGGAAAAGAAAATAGTAGTTCCTGGTATAAAAACATTTTTTTCAATTCCAGTACAAGAAACTGAAAAATCAACATTTACCTCGGTTGCAGTTTTAGATGAGACAGCTGACAATAAAGAAACAGTTTTAAAAGTTTTAAATATTCTACATACAAAATTTCAGGTTGACATTAGCTGTGATTATGTTGTTGTTGTTGGAGATGGGAAAAGCTATGACCATAAAGTTAAATTGAAAACAGAACATGGTTCAACATTAGACTGGGTACTTCCCTACCCTGCGGATTGGCATATTTTAAAAAATCTGCTACCAATTTTTGTTAAATTGTATTTTGATGCAGGTTTAAAAGAGCTTGCTACCAAATTTCATCGTGGCTCAACTTACAGAGTACTTTCAGAATGTTCTAAGTTTTCAGTTACCCATAGATTTTTAATTGAAGCATGGGAAGCTATATTGCGACATCAAGTACACTCATTTTTGTGACATATTGTATTTAGCATAGTGTGCTAATATGTGCATATAGTGATGTTTTTACAGGTATAATTGTAATAGAATGGACATTTATGATTTTTTCTTATTGCCAGGTGTATTGTAGCTGACAGTATTTGTTCCCAGTACACATGTTGACATGATAAATTATGCTGTGACATATTGTATTTAGCATAGTATGCTAATATGTGCATATAGTGATGTTTTTTACAGGTATAATTGTAATAGAATGAACATTTATGATTTTCTTTTTATTGCCAGGTGTATTGTAGCTGACAGTATTTGTTTCCAGTAGACATGTTTATGTGATAAAATTTGCCGTGACATATTGTATTTAGCATATTGTGCTAACTTGTACATATAGTGATGTATTTTTACAGCTATAATTGTGATAAAATTGAAATTTATTATTTTCTTCTTATTACAAGGTGTATTGTAGAAATTCCTGCACCTAACCTGGCATTTATAGAAAGGAAGAGAGATGATGAATTTGAAAATTTATCAAAGACATCTGTCATTAAAAGGTGCAAAGGTTGCACACACTGGGAGTTCTGTGTGTTGAAAATACAACTAGAAATATATAATCGTGGAAATATTCTGAAATTAAATTTTTGTTCAATAAAATGATAATTCCACGATTTCTTAACCCTTTTCCACTCCTTTTCTTCGGTGTCTGAAGCACTAAGTCTGAAAATAAAATTCCATAAAAAAGGGGGAATCTGTTTTAATTCAAAAATAGGGTCAAATTTACTAATGTCTTGGAATTCAGTAGATTTCATCATTTCTGAAACATAAGATTTAACAAGAGGACGTAACAAAGAAATTGCTTCTTCAAGAATTACATGTTTGTCAATTGGTTTGTTTTTTTCTGAAATAAGAGCTGAATTTTTTTCAGTCAAAACAGCAATTTCAGTTTCCATCTTGGTAATTGAGTTGTGATGCTCTACAATATTAGAATGCAGAGCATTCAATAAGTCACTACCATTTCTGTATAATAAACGACCTGAATTTTTCTTTTTTGGTACAAACACTTGCAAAGATTTACTTAATCTAATTTTTAACATTCTAAAGAGCCATTGGGTATTATGTGATAGCTTGGAAAAATCAGAATCAGATAAATTAAGATTAACAGAATTCGCATTTTTCTTTAAAGATGCTTTGATAACATAATCAATAATTTCCTGTAAAGAATAAACTTCTAAATTATTTATTGTCAGTGGTTCATTTTTGTTTTGCATTTGAATATCTAAAAGATATTGTGAAGTTTTATACTTTGTTTCATCTCCATAATCTGACCTGCAAAACAAATTACAAGCCGTCAAAATTCAGTATGAACAATGCATGGACGAGTTAACTGACCTGCGCAAACATGACCTTGGAAATTCCCACTTCAAGCAAGCATCGTACGTCACGATTTAAATAACTACTAAGAGACGTCACTATCCAATCAAATCATGTTAAACACGCACACCTCCCGGTTTAGAAACAGAAAACAATGAAATGTGAACTAAAGTAAACTAACAAATGATCGATAAAAAATGCATTTGCTTTGTCGGATGTAGTTGATAGCCGGGAAATATATATATATATATTTATTTAATAATAAAGCACAGTACTCCCTTATGAGGAGTATACATGATACAAATCGTTACCTTTATATATAATTACTTGTAATTAAGAAACGGGTATCCCGGCCAACGTCATATTAATAATATTTGTTTTTGCGTTACTAATTTTGTATTCAACTTCTTGTGTGCAAGGACGTATATTATAAGTCCTTAATTGTTGTGTGATTTCAGGTTTGATTTTTTTTTTTGTTAAATTTGTATTTGGCAAAGGACGTTTTTTTTAAAATTTGCATATATCTGAGAAGACGTAGAGGACTAGGCCGAATTCTGTCTCTGTGGTAAAATTGTTACCTATTTATCGTTTATCTTTTCTATTTGGACTTTTTTTTTATTTCTTGCCGTTGTCCTGGACTGGGCAACCGAAAAAATATATATATAAAAGTCCAAATAGAAAAGATAAACGATAAATAGGTAATAATTTTACTATAGAGGCAGAAGAATTCGGCCTAGGCCAGGGACTATGCATTGTATTCTATCCCTTTAGCGATATATAATTTAGGGGGCGCCCCTTTAATTTTCATGGGGATGCTTGGGCAGAAAATTTATTTATTTTCATGAAAATCTCGAACAAATTATCTATTTTCACCAAATGTCACATTAAAATATTTATTTCCATATGCAATTAATAAAATTATTCTTCGAATTAAAATTATTTATTTTCGTGAAAATTGGGATAAGAATACAAAATGTATTTATTTTCACTGGCACCAAGATTAATTTTTTTTATTTACAAAATCGCCCTAGCCCCTCCCTCTGAAAATCAAATGGTCACCCTTTAACTTGTAGACTGAATATAATTCATGTTGATATAAACATTTTGCGTTCACGTACATTTGAATTAGGGACGCTTTCTGTTTCTGTTTAGATATATTGCTACATTTTAAAAAATTGTAAGAATCCTATAAATTAATCCATTTTGATACGTAAATATCGCGATTTGTAAGTATTGATCAATGATTGATTTCGTATGCTACTTACGTACTTGATTAAAAGAAATAGTAAAAATTTGATTTAATTTATTTACTTTGAATTTGAATTTCCCCCTTTTGTGCACGTGCATCAGTTGGGACATTACGTATTACTTCTCTTTAGTGATTGGTTCATCGTATTTGACGTTGTTCTGTGGATTGACCTTCAGAATTCTTGCGCAGGTCAGTTTATTGTGATTGGTTTATTAAAATTGTGACGTACAATGTTTATGTATCTGTCGAATGATCTTTGTCCATACTGATTTTTGACGGCTTGTAAAACCATTGTAACAATATACACAACAATGAATATTATTTGAAGAAATAAAGTCATTTTCAAAATGTAATTCATGTTTTAGATAGTGTTTTAATAACTCATGGTTTTGATCTGGTATTAAGATATATCTTTTATATCTTGAAGAGGTCTCACATATAACACATTCATGCTCTGTCCTAGTGTTATATAATTTATTATAGTGCTTATGACATAATCTGCCTTTGACATTTTCAAGTCTATTTGCAGAGTTTTCAGGTGCATCAATATTGAAAGCTTTCTGAAAAAGAGATAAATCAATAGTTGTGATATGGTCTCCAGCTTCATTGCATGTAGAAAAATTGCTATAATAACAGATTTTTTCATTTTGAACAAAATTAACCTCCATCACTACATGTCTTTTTATTAGCTGGGCTATCAAATTTACATGTATCAACATTTAATGACCTGGAAAATAATCTTCTAAATTTGATTTCACATTTTCTACAGACACAGGAGGATTCTGCAATGTTGTAATTTTTTATAACAAAATTACAAAATTCAGGACTTTCTATTTTTCTCTGAATAAGATGAATATACCGCCTGGATGGGTCATCTTGTCCACAATAAATACAAGGACCAGCAGCACTATCAGGGTGCACCTTAAAACAATTAGAACGGGCAGAATGCCCTGTATACATCTGACTTACAAGTACTACAAAGAAAATAAGAAAAACTGTTGTTAAAACTTTAATCATCTATCAACACGATATATAAAATATAGTAGAAATGTAAAATAAACACAATATGCATGCATATGCAAATACTAGTCATGCACGATGATGTACGTCTGCTGCACTCATAGTCATAAGTAAAATGAATGAGATCTACATGATGTAAATATCTGGTAAGTCATTCCATTTTGAGTAAGGCGTATATTTTCTTACAATTTAATTGAAACTGAAATGCAAAAAGTGTGTGTGTGGTGGGGGGGTTGACACCTGTCCGTGTCAATATAGGACTGATCAGACAATTTCCTTGTAAATTAAACTGCTCACAAAAAGTATAGGCATTCTGGAACTCTGCTTATATAACAATTAAAACACAAACATACACAATTAACAATTAGATTGGCTGAAATGGGTTATCAGCCAGAAATATCTTGCTGGCCTAGTTTGATTTACGCTGACAATTTGGATTTTTTTCTTGTTGATACAACAAATTATGATGCATATCTTATCTAAAATGTTTCATGAGACATATTTCAATGAAAATGTATTAATATCTAATTATTTAAGATGGGAGAATCTGAAATATAACAGAGAAATAGTGAAAGTATCTTGGATTTTCTTCTGAAATGGCCGCTTGCTGTTGACAGCGTCGTAGAGATTCCACAGGAAGAATGATGGGAAAACACTTGACTCATGGGTAATTTATAGGTCATTGTACCTATTTTTACCCATTTTATTTATAAATAACCAATACTTTCAAACTTTCAAATTCTTTATTGGCCTAATCACAGGGCCCTTTCGGGCATAACAAAATCATGTATACTTTCACACGCAGACACATTCGTCCACCCATAAATACACACACACTCACCTTTCTCACTAATTATATTAATTAGGTACAGCACAATAGAACATATAATCCATAAATAACAATGGTATTGTAATGGAGGGAGAGTTAGGTATATATATAAGAAGAGGGATAACTCTAATATTACAACTGTTATAAACTATTGATCGTTTCGATTAAGGTTCAACAAACCAGTGAGAGCCAGAAATGTATAACAAAGGAAGATACTATATTCCACTCATAATGCTTATATAATATAAAATAACCAATAGGATGCGATTGTGTCAGTTATAAAAAGACTTGGGTTTTTAGCGCCATTTTTAGCATCAAAACAACAACAACTCAGACTACGGTTTCTCCCAAGATTTTATTGAAATTGAAGCTAAGTAACGTTACAAATTCATTGCAGTCATTTAAAAAAATATATCAAAGTTATTTGAAGAACTAAAATATGTTGTGTTATGTTTCACAAATAACTTTTTAATCGTACTAAACAAGAGTCACCGACGTGACCAGTCCGACACGCTTCACAATTGTCAGTGCCATCTATAAATTTTCTGGAGTTACGCCCCTTGAATATTTGAATTGACATTGCATTGGTGGAGGTACGAAATAGCGCGCTGGCACTCCGACTGTTTTATAATAGAAAAAACTGACAGGATATGGAGTGAATGTACATGTGACAAAAGCGCACACGATACATAGAAAACTCCAGTTTATCAAGGACGGGGCTTTTATTCCAGTCTACATCTTGATGTCACATGAGAGTCTTCATATAAGAACTTCTAAGGGGATACGATACAGTACCAAGGGCAGATAATAACATCGCCGGATCTGGAATGTTTTTTTCGCGACGTCACAGATTAGAGCGCGACGTCATAAATCACCGGACTACGCGAATTGCGGACAGGTTACTGTCTGTGAAAGCATGTAAAATAAATCTATGATAAATTCAATGTGGTTAAATATGAATAAATTGCTCATAACGAAATAGGGAACGTGGCAGCTAAAGATTCGACATGCTTCTCAAAATGAAACCTGATAGCAAAAATCTCCTTTCGGCATCGTTTTCAATAGAATCATTTTTTCCCAACGGCATCTTTTATAATAGAATCAATTTTCAGGGCAATTTCACGGCATTTTACGATTTGAATTTTCAGGGGATGGTTTGAAAATTCAATTAAAAATCCCGTGAAAATGGGTTTTTTATATCACAATACTTTCAGGGGTTAAATACAAAATGCTGTGACAATGTATTATCAATAAATAATAGGCGAGAGTATGATATTGAAGAGGCATTATCACGATACACATGCATTATAATTTTTTAACTTTAAATGAGGGTCGTGATCATTTTTCGGGACAACAGGAAAGGCCAATTATTTCACAGATAATTCGGAAAAAAAAACCATTATCAGGAACGGAAATCGGTCAATTTTATTTTTCGGGATAACTGAGGGAATCGTACTTTTTTTCTGGGGAAATCGGGATCAAAACCCTCATACCCAACCCCTTAAATTAAACCAACACAACATACAATGAATTCTAATTTTTTTTTTCATTAAAGGTCGGTAGGTGAAACCAGGGAATTGGTCACTCTATATTGATCTATTTACTTGAACAGCGGCATAAGGGAAATCATCACAGTCACTAGAAGGGTCGAGTTGTATTCACAGTTGTATTCACAGTAACTTCGGTATTTAGTTATTCGACTGATCTTTGTGAATATCTTAAAAAGCAAGTAGCCATTAATCACAGGATCAATTCTCTGTTCTGTTTGATGTCTATTTCCTGTTTAATGAAATTAAATTCTGTTCTATTTTTCGCAACACTAATAAAAGAGAAAACATGAGTTAACGACGTTTTTCCAAGAAAAATATGATGTAACGTCATTTCGCACCAAAACCGGGAATGCTCATTTGTAGCGATAAAAAAATGCCAGTTTTCTCTCTATAGCTTTAAATTAAGCACATGGACCCCCATTTTTTAAAACGAATTTTGGATGAGTGATGTTTCACGGAGGTCTCTGGGAATTATGAAGAAAAAAATCAGTTCACAATTTTTTTTCTATGTGAAATTCTACTTCCAAGAAATGAACGTTTTTTCTGTAAATATGAACATAAATGTCAATTTCGAACCACAAATGTTGAAATTTTGTTTTAAAATGTATACTTACCTTCTTTAGAAATATCTCAGTAAACTGTAGCAAAAAACCGGAAGCAATTAGCTTAATTCGTTCAAAAGTTATGACATTTTACATATTGTTGTAAAAATACAATTTTTACGCAATATTTAGGAAAACAGGCAATTTTGAATCGCAATTATCTCGAAAACGAAAACATTAAGGTATATTTTTCTTTGCAGATTTGGAAAGAGCATATTCAAATTGACTGGATTTCAAAATTTCACGAAAAAATCAGTTCAGGATCTTTACTGTATCGTATCCCCTTAGTTGTTAACTCTTTACCGTTCGTATGACCCGAATTGGGGTCATAAGCGTTTTTTGAAGGGTTATGTCATATTTAATGACGTATTTAAATTTTATAGAACGACTTGTCATTTAGTGTTATATATCGATGGAAAGCTCATCATTTCTTGTTTCCGAATATATAATTAGTTTGAGAATATATGAAGATGTGTTGGAGAAATTGTCCATTTAGCGGCTGCGTAAAAATCTGTAAATCGTCATTTTGCATGACGTTTTGTCATATAGGTTTAAGTACTTCTTCCAACCTTACTATTCAAGATATCGCCAAAAATAAAAATGCACAATATAGAGCGTCTCACAGAGATAATTCCTGTATATTTCTATTTTCAAAAAGACAAAATACAAGTACGGTTTTGGTAACCTAAAAGCGTGGTTAGCAAATAAATTCGAGCGATTTTTTTTTACAATGTCTTCTTGCAATGATAATTTATTTCGTGGGTTGAAATAGGAAAAAATAAATCAGTAGTTGTAAAGATTTGATGTTTAGCTTCATTTTCGTGTATTATTTATGGTAACTGAACAAGTATTTCCCGAGATTCGACGAAATAAAGTTCCACTCGAAATACGGAAAAATCCGTCACGTTGCCAAAATTAACTTTAAATTTACGGGTCAGAAATTAGGACAACAGATAACTAAATACCGAAGTCACTGTGAATTGACTTTCTGCATATGCGCATTTCGACAACTTATGTCTCATCAGTGCAGATAAAATCTAAACGTTTGGAAGACCATAAACTCAAAGATGTTTAATAACTGACAGAGAACAAGTAACCAAAGTGATCTTAATTAAAAGCCAAAATCAGCTAAGGACAGAGCTTTGCATGAGGGAGATACTCCTTAGTTTTCAATAAAATTTACAAAACTTTAGATATTGGAAGGTTTCAAAAATAATCGGCTTTCGGGTCAGCACCGAAGTACTGACTACTGGGCTGGTGAATACCCTCGGGGACTAACAGTCCACCAGCAGTGGCATCGACCCAGTGGTAACAAATAACTAAATACCGAAGTCACTGTGAATTTACTTTCTGCATATGCGCATTTCGACAACTTATGTCTCATCAGTGCAGATAAAATCTAAACGTTTGGAAGACCATAAACTCAAAGATGTTTAATAACTGACAGAGAACAAGTAACCAAAGTGATCTTAATTAAAAGCCAAAATCAGCTAAGGACAGAGCTTTGCATGAGGGAGATACTCCTTAGTTTTCAATAAAATGAATGAACATTGAACTTCTTCCATTTTCGATATTTGGATGTTTATTGCTAGATAAAAAACCGTGGAATAGTAAAGATAATATCAAATTCATGCATGGATGCAATAAAGTTGTAAATTATCCGAACTGTCGATTATTATGGGGATTAATCAAATGTCAAGATGTAATGACCGGCATCTACCCTTTGCAAAACAGCAGAAAATTTCGTTGCTTGCATCTAATATTGAAATTCATTGCAAACGCAACTCCCATTGTTTAGTAACAATCGAAAGGCACAAGATATTCAGTAAAAATCGATTGACACTGGCCATACCGGAACGTATTTGACCTTCAACAGTACAAGTAATGTAAGGCGAGTTGGTTTAGCGAGCACTTGTCACATTCTTTCATTTGATGATTTTGTTTTGAAAATCACCGTGTTTTATATGCAAGACTACAAACTTTTTGAAAGCTTACTTATCTTATAATAAGGTTG
>MJUU01044020.1:48780-79910 GCA_002080025.1 Modiolus philippinarum | reverse complement strand
TTTGTCATCCCTTTTCCTACCTTCAAATACAAAATTAAATTAAAACTGTAATAATATTTTTTAATATTTTTTAGATAACAGATAAACAAATTTCTGGATTTCGTAGCCAATCCCTCAACCTTGCTGAACGACTTAGTATTAAAGGCACATTGAATGGGGGTACCGTATAGCGGGTTATTTTCGCGTGTCAAAAATTTCGCGGATTGGAGTGGAAAATGTATGCCAAAAATTTAAGCGTTTTAAATTTTCGCGGATTATCAAAGATCCTATATATATCCAAAGGATACATGAAATTTTCGCGGAATTTAATTTCGCGATTCAAGTCCATCCGCGAAAATACGCGAAAATTAAAACCCCGCGAAAATTACCCGCTATATGGTAATAAAAAAATTACCGAACAGAGTTGTCAAGAGCCGAAATTCATGAGACAAAAGGGAAATCAGGTGGAAACCCACGGAAAAATGTCGACTGCAATGGTCCTGACTTGGAACAAGCATTTCAAAAGAAATGGTTGGTTAAACCGTTTCATGGCATGCCAAACCTCCCTTCCTTTCGTTGCGGAAGTGTCCGGTAGCAAATAAACTAAGATAAAATCAATTAAGATAAAATCATTTGCAAATTTGGAAAGACCCTTGGACAATGAAATACAAAATTAGGGGAAATACTATGATTCCAATGAATATATCATTAGTATGTTCACATTTTCATGGGAATGCACCTTTGATGTCAGAATCGTCTGAAACAGATTGCAAATTGATAAATATAACAATGAGGGCATAGATAACCTTGAAGGGTTTTTTGAACTTCAAACAGCATTAATAGCATTGCATTACAAATGTTCAATTTGTTAAACTTTTATGTCTTCCTCGTAAAACGATATTTATAATAAGAATTATTGTCTTGAAGTTCATGGTCATTCATGTAGTGTAACGTGAATAAAGGTTTTCTCGGGGCTGTTCCATCAGTTGAAATGCACATTCGAAGAGGGTAATGGGCTACACAGCATTACGTTACAACTGAATAACAACTGATTAACAATTGAATTCGTATTTTATTGGTCTAACAGAAATAATTTGTTGGAAGTAACATATCTGAATTTTCAAAATATTTCCCCCAGAATTGCCAGTCTAATAGCAATTAGGAACAAATCAGAATTCTGGCAAAATATTTTAATTTAAAATACATTGACGTTCTGGGCTACTTAAAGAAAGGTATATTACGGGTAACTTGAAGTCTCCACTACAGAAGTTTCACGGTCGACATCTCGATCTTGTTGACCGTTATGGGATATCTGTATCCCAGATGACAACAGATCTTTCCTTTAACAGCTCAAGTCTGTTTTTTCGTCTATTGGATTTGACTCTACTTAGGGAATTGACATGTTCAATACGGTGGGTGTCTTATAAGAAGAAAGAGATGTTATTCTACCGATTCACCTGATCTCTCCCATGGTTTTTAATTTGGTCACTGTTGTTCATATGTATTTGCGTTTCTATTTTCTCTCTGTGTCTTGTGATGTCGTTGTTTCTTGATGTTTCCGATGTTGCTACTGTCTTGGATTATTCCTTTTTGGACTGATAGTTTGGTTTCCACTTACTTAATTAACATACTTTCTACACAACCTTTCTGTAAAATTTCATGCAATATTTGGAGCACTTTCAATTTTCCACCTTTTCAAAAAAAATTCCATGGCAAAGGCCGTCATTTTGAAAATTTCTAGCTCAAAATAAATTCCACATTTCCAATGTAATCTTTCAGCAAGTTTTTATGTAATTTTAAGCAATTCAAATTTTCTCGCTGTTTTTCATTTCCATGGCAACGGCGGCAAATTTTGAAGTTGCAAGACTCTATTGCAACTCTTGCGATGTGGTCAATCATCCTGTGAAATTCGGTCAAATTTGCAATAAAATATGTGTTGTGAAATGGGTGTGAATTCAAGTGAATGTTAAAATGTATAGGAATATGTCTGTATGAGAAGTAAAAAGAGGGTAGTATTAAAATCTAAATAAAATACGGAAACTAAAAGTCAATTTTAAAAGAAATAAGACACCACATTTTTAACTGATCGGACTTTCTCATGGTCTTAAAGTATTGCTATAGGGGAAAGGTTTGCGCCCAATAAAACTAGTTTAACCCCGCCGCAGCAGGTTTGCGCCTGTTGTAAGTCAAGAAATTTATTAAGCCTTTGTGTGCCTTGTCTGTTTTTTAGTTAGTTTACTTCATGTCTATGGTGATGTTTATTTAGCTGAACTTGATTGCTCTTTATTTAGGGGCCGACTCCGATCTGCCGTTGGGTGTGGGGTTTCCTCACCGTTCATTGAAGATCTTATGGTGGCTTTGAGTTGTTGTTGGTCCCCTTTGGATCGTTGTCTCTTTGACACATTCCCCGTTTCCCTTCTTTTTTCTATTTATGTAAGTCACAGTTGTTGTTCAAATTACACGGGGTCATGTGAAAGGTGAATCTTGTAACACATGATTTTTTTTAGACTTTGTCTTTTAAAACCAATGGGTTTCATGACTAAAAAAGTCGGATCTACGGTTACATATATTATTCATATTATAGAGGGGAGGTTTGGCGCCCCATAAAACTGGCTTAACCAACAATTTCTTTTAAAATGCTTGTACCAAATCAGGTCCATTGCGGCTTTCAAATGTTCCTTAGTTTTGCGCCTACTTTGTCTGTCTGCTCTTTCGATCTGGGCTTGTGACAATTCTGTACGGTAATTTTGTTACTTTGCCGTCTCATACGATCATCAAAAAGTTTTTCGGTCCCTTGTGTAAAAAGTTGAAGTTTCGGTCCGCATCGCTATTCATAATTCATTACTTGTACTTGGATGACCATTTCTTTTCACTGTTTACGACTTTCAATAGCAATTGCTGTTGAGTTGCTACCGGATACTACTGCAATGAAATGGAAGATTTCCGCTTGCCATAAAACCGATTTAAACCACCATTTGTTTTGAAATACCTATACCAAGTAAGGACAATAGCGGTTGACAATTTTTCGATGGTTTTGAACTAACCTAAATAGTCCAGTCGTTATATTCCACTCACTACGATCGCAACATTAATTTTCATTTGGTGAGTTCAAGCCCTTGAAGAAGCAGAGAATTGAATTATTCGAGTTAGTTTTGAACCTGCTTTGTCGTTTTGCCTTTGGATTGCGGTTCTCTCCAATTCTGTTCGGCAATTAAGTTATTAGCATCATTTTAGAATTTGTACAGACAGTTTCAATAAGACGTCTTTAGATAACTCATATGAAGATATTACTATATATTTTGATAAGATTTGTTCATATTTTATCAACTAATATTATATTAAAAAGTGTACAATGCTTTATGATGTTCTATCTATTTACTGACTTTACACCTAAACATTAACAATGAATAGATATGAAGTAAATGCACACGAGACAAAGCTCTACAAATACATAATTGAAGAAAGCAATGGAACAAATCTTTTTTTCTTGCTCTCCATCTTGAAGTCTCCGCGAGGCCTTCAACAATGAAAATTGTTGATTTTCAGTCGACAAGCCATTAGTGTTTTATTACATTTTGCCTCCATATGAATATTTAAGTAAAGAAGGCGATATTATACTTTCGGATCACGTGTTCTTACTTTGCCTGAACTTTAGACCTGTATTTTGTTAACTTTGCCCTTACTTTATAGTTCTGATCGCTCCTATCGGAATAATACACTTTTCAGTTCACCACTTTGTATGTTGATACGTAGAAGAAACATATTACATTTGATTATCAATAATTATTGTATAAATATTGGATATGATTTTGTTTATTTGTCTAGACTTACTCATTTCCGTGCTCCAAGAAAAACAAAATGTTAGGAGACTGATTAAATTTGGGAGTTTAGCAATGATTTCCGTAGTCTTTGATATCACTATGGTCTACAAGATAACAAGTAATTTCCTTACACAACTTAATTTACACTTTATTTTATCACGGTTGTCGACTTCGACAGAACTATTCGTATTGCAATCCTCCTATTACTTGTTGAATTATCTGCAATATTTTTTCATCTTCAATGATCCTGGACAGAAATGATTAAAACTTAATAATTGTTATGTCTGTCAAAAAGGATAGTCGAGATTTGTTAGTATGGATGATTTACACTGATAGACAGGGTGATCCAACTTTGCCACTATTGTTACATAATATATTTGATCTTTATTTCTCAATTTATATTGTATTTTGACTTTGACTTTACATTACAAGTACATCTAAAAACATTATTTTGTACTTTTGAAGTTTTATTCTTTCACAATTATTGATAATTACAACAAAGCAATATTTTGTATTTAGGTAGTAGACCTGGGTTAAGGGAGATAACTCTTTAAATCAGCAAAGTGTTTGAAACAAGCAGTTTCATTGACCCCTTTTAAGCATTTATGTGAAAGAATTAAATTCACCTGTGTTACTTAGAAGCTTTCAATATATTTTTGAAAATGCTTAAAACAAAAATACAAGTGACTTTTAAGGGTTATGTCCCTTACGCTAGGTCTACCTCCTTAAAATTAAAACATTAAGGAAAAAGAAAACAAGGGTGACAATCTCAAAATTTTTTTAACAGTAATGTTAAGATTATGCTAAATGGAATCATCAGACAGATGAGGGTAAGAAAAAAATTACCGGACAGAATTTCGGAGAGCCGAAATCCAAAGGGAAAAATAACAAAGTATGTGCAAATTGGCCACTCGCAATGGCCCTGACTTTGTCAAGTTATTTCAAAAGAAATGTTTGGTTGAATCGGTTTTTATTTGGCGCAAAACCTCCCCTGACATCGCAGTAGTGTCCGATAAATTTTGCAGGTGTAAGCATGGATGAAGATTTTTAATTACAAAATAAATTAGACACATTACCTTTACCAGGGCAGAAATTTTGAACAGGGTTTGTATGGATTTCGCTGGAAGACGATCGTATTTGATAAGTGTCCTGGTCTAAAGGTGATATCCCCGTTTTCTTGTTTCACCCTCGACAAAGGAGTTAACTCCAAATATTTTTGCCCTTTTCACTGTTTTATTTATGTTGTAGATTTATTATTATTTTATTTTTTCCTTTGTTCTCCGTGTGCGCCGTTATTCTGTTTTTAAATAAATATCAAAATATTTTTATGCAATAGCAACAAATTAACTATATAAACAAAATGAATTGCCACAATTAAGAGTTTTTGGTGTACTTTTCTCGTCCTTGCAGCACCATTCTTTGTTTTTCTGCCTAGTGTCTTCCCGAGCCAAGTGTATGAGGTCCATGTCCTTTCCCCAAAACCCTTAACAGATTTGGTTCATATTTTGCCTGATGCTTCTCTACACAAGAAGTAACTAATTGAGTCATATAAACTTGGACAGGCGGCATTTATATTTCATGGATTACTTCTCTTGATCAAATTCAGCCAGCCGAATTCATGAAAATTCGCCTTGAACAATATTGAATGATTTATTGGCTGATCAATTTGCCTCTGTTGTAGAGAAGCAACCCAGGAAACATAAGCCAAATATGTCAAAGGTTTATGGGAAAGGGCATGGACCTTGTACAGTTGACTTGGGAAGAGGGTCCCCTAGTAGAGGGCCGACGTTGGGCATTTCATCTGTCTCCCCATTGTTATTATGCCCCCGCGACGATAAGTCGGGCCATATTGCTTTTCCCTCGTCCGTCCGTCTGTCCGTCCGTCCGTCCATCCGTCCGTCCGGGGGGTACATGGTTTGTCATGTGATAAGGATTTTGGTGCATTTCTGTTAAAAATATACATTGTTGAACTTAGAGTCATTTTTGGTGATTTTTCATAAAGGGTACATAGTTTGTCCGCTCAACTCCTCTTACAGTTTTGATACTAGGAAGTTTTCGTTTTGCAAATCATTTGTACTTTTATTGAAAATGTGCATGTGGTAAGGATTTTGATCTTGGTTAAGTTTTGTCAAAAATATACATTGTTGAACTTAGTCATTGTTTGGTGATTTTATAATAGAGGGTACATAGTTTGTCCACACAACTGCTCCTACAGTTTTGATGCTAGGAAGTTTTTATTTTGCATATCATCATTTTGCTCTCGATCAGTTTTTAAATATATTTGAGTTTATGGTCTTCCAACGTTTAGATTTTATCTGCACTGATGAGACATAAGTTGTCGAAATGCGCATATGCAGAAAATAAATTCACAGTAACTTCGGTATTAAGTTATTTGTTACCACTGGGTCGATGCCACTGCTGGTGGACTGTCAGTCCCCGAGGGTATTCACCAGCCCAGTAGTCAGTACTTCGGTGCTGACCCGAAAGCCGATTATATTTGGAACCTTACAATATCTAAATTTTTGTAAATTTTGTTAAAACTAAGGAGTATCTCCCTCATGCAAAGCATTGTCCTTAGCTGATTCTGGCTTTACATTTAGATCATATTGGTTATTTGCTCTCGATCATTTTTAAAATATCTTTGAGTTTATGGTCTTCCAACGTTTAGATTTTATCTGCACTGATGAGACATAAGTTGTCGAAATGCGCATATGCAGAAATTAAATTCACAGTAACTTCGGTATTAAGTTATTCGTACCTGTATTGAAGATGTGCATGTGGTAAAAAGTTTGATATCAGTAAATTTTTGTCAAAATTACATTGTTGAACTTAGTCATTTTTTGGTGATTTCGTAGTAGATTAGTTTGTCCACGCAACTCTTCCTACACTTTTTAAGCAAGGGCGTTTTTAATTTGCTTATAATTTGTACTTATATTGAAGATGTGTATGTGGTAAGAATTTTGATTTTGATGCATTTCTGAAAAAAAATATACATTGTTGAACTTAGTCATTTATTGGGTGAAGTATTAATAGAGGGTACACAGATTGTCCGCACAACTCCTCTTACAGTTTTGATGATAGGAAGCTTTTATATTGAAGATGTGCATGTGGTATGTATTTTGATTTCAGTTCCTTTTTTAAATATACATTGTTTAACTTTTAATTTTTTGGTGATTTAGTAATAGAGGGTACATAGTTAATCTGTGCAACTCATAGGGTAACATGTGTTTAGAGGAGGCATCATATGTGTCTTACAGACACAAATATCACTACTAAAAAATCCCAATTTGATTCACCCTTACGCGGGGGCATGTCATCCCCTAGTTTTTAGTTATTTTTTATTTGTTTTTTGTCTTATTAACCTTCAAATTGTGACCCACTTTATCATTTATCTTTATTCAAATAAATAATACATGTAAAATAATGTATTTTTTTTCCTTTAAGTTCTTTTCTAAATATACATACGACACCACAACCTACATAATAAAGATATCAAGAAATAAAAGTGGTAACCATATGTCTTTTTCTATTAATTGAAGAAGAAAGAGAAAAACATATAGACAAGAGATACACAACATTTAGTCAAGTGAAATGAATACAAAATGTATATGAGAGATAAGGCATGGACCATTTGATTTTCAGGGGGGAGGGAGGGGGGTTGTCGGGCTGGTATTTTTTAGAAAAAAATTTCTGGTCCTGATTTTTGCCCCAAAAAATTTTCTGATCAGCATCTGGGCTGAAAAAAATAATCTGGCCCTGATCCTGCCCATTAGAAAAAAAGCCTGGCTCAACAGAATTTCCTAGCATAGTGTATATGGAAGAAATTAATCTGGCCCGCGAAGCGGACGAAAAAAAATTTCCGGCTCTGGTAAAAATCCCAGCCCCCCTCCCCCCCTAAAAATCAAATGGTTCGTGCTTAAGAAATGGCTTAGCATTGTTTTCTCAATCCAACATTATGTTTTGTGTATGTAATATGTACTGTCTTTCTTGTTGAATAAATATAGTTAACAACTTATATTAAGCATTATATGAAAAAAATATGTAAAATAAAAACAAAAAACATAAAAATAATAAAATAATCATATCCTATCTCATTTACTCAAAGCAACGATGTCAACTGGACCCTTTTTGCACTTAAGTTGTCTTTGATTTGTTTTCACATCCAAAATTCAATTTAAAGCAGAGAAAAAAAATTATACAAAATATAGTAGTTTTTTCTACAATAAGGGAGAAAGTCTTTCTTGGTTTTAGCGATGATTGATTTTCAATGGAAAATAATTTCAAATTCAATAAATATCACAATGTTGTCACTTCAATGAAATGTTACCCCTTGTGATGATATAAAAAGGGGTTATACTGGCGACAGGACTTTTAATAAAACCATTAAAATTATAGACAAATTGATACTAGACAATTAAAAAATGTCAGTATATTTGATATAAAATTCTCATTATTCAACATCAAAACTTGGATGAATAAAGCCACAATTTACAACAGAATTATAGATACTCATACAAAAACAATTTAGTTTAGATTTTAATACCATATACTATATCTTTTCCATTCGATAATAAATCAAAAAATTATTGAGAAGATTTCATATATGAAATGTAATAATGTTACTTTATTTTCCAATTTATAGTACTATCTTTTGAATATCAAGCAATCACCTGCGATTTAATGCTTTCTTTAATATCAAAAATGCATTTCTGATGGATAAATTATAATTGACTAAAATTGTGTTGATTTCTATAATTTAAATAATTTACGTGCATCCACAATTTTTTTATTCATATGATGCGCACCCCTAAAGTTAATTAAGACGCAGCTTTATTAATACTTCCCGAGGTGTATCGAAGTGTATCCATGCCTAACACACATAGTCATTGATCTTCCAATATTCGATACGGTAAGTGTGTTTTTCTCTTGAAAGAAATTATTTTAATGAGTCTGCTTCAATTGATACAAACGCAATTTTATCCAATAAAAGAGAAATGATGGTATCCATTTATTTTCATAGGAATTTTGTAATTTGTCAATTTTCGAGTTGATATCTTTATTAGATTTATGGTTTTCTAAATGAAGGAGTTAACACAGAGTATGCTTATTCAATTTTACTGATCCGTCTAAGTAAGATTGGTGTTAATGTGACTTTTATCTTGTGATCGGAATTAGAGTATCTTGTGATGCGAGGTAAATAATAATATTTATAGAGCAAAGATGTGTGATAGTTAAGTTTTAGATTGAAAATTAAGTTTTTAATGTGATTTATGACGCGTCATTTGGTTAAAATTAAAATTAAAAATTGTTATACATTACAAGTTCAATTTGAAAATTTGGCTGAAATGAGGAAAGATCTTGATATATTTAGTTTCAGAAAAAAAGGCAATTCCGTTCTCGTAATAATTTTAGAAGGATAAACATCTTATATTCCTTATATTACTATAAAATTACCCAGTTGATTACTAGGAACTGCTTAAATACTGTTCCTGTTATTAATTTATTTCATATTCGTCATTGAAATTATAATTAACATAATTAAAAATTTAGCATTCAACCATTTGTAAAACTTGGGAAAAATAAATAGCGTCTGAAAAATTATGTAATTTTAATGTTACACTGCAAAATATATAGGTTAATTAAATCAACTTAGTTTGATTGTGCATTAAAAATTAAAAATGATTTTATTTACATTTCAGAATACAAGTACAAAGTAGTCGGGAGTATCAATACAAATCTCGTCTATCTCACTATGCATCCATTTCCTCAACAGTGTCCATAAATAATTTACGGAATAGATTTGTTTTGTCTGGATGCATTGGAAAGGAGGTGTGATTCACCTGAAGATAGCGATGAAAGTGACTAGCTTTGATAGTATTTCCATGTTTCAGTATTTTATAAATGTGGCGTTCGTTTACACCCAGAATGACATCCCGATTTCTTATTCTTTAAAGCTTCTATTTTGCTATCATATGCTTTGTGCATTGTGGCTGTCTCACGTCCTTGTTTTGTCTTTGTTTTTCTCTGTTGCCGTTTTTACCATGTGTTTGGTTTTCGATTTTTGTAATCATCACTTCCCTTGTTCCTTCGGTATTCTTCTGGCGTTGTTTTGTACCAACAACAAGATCCGCATTTTATTCATTAACCGGACTCGTTTTAATCATAGTATTCCAAACTCCACCCCTCCCCATAAACGTATTCATTGTTAGGGGCAGCCTTGAACGTACTATAAGGTATGAGTGTTTGCACAATGTCGAAGGCCTCATGGAGGTCAACAATAAAAGCGTTGTTCCATTTGTCTAACCATACCGTACATTTGAAGAGATTTAGTCCATAAACACTTATATTACGTCCTTTCACTTATTCTTTTAATTACTTATCATATTCAAAATAATCCAAATCAAATTTGAACAAAAATCATATAACAAGGTCACATAAGTTCTTGCATTATAGATATATTAAGTTTTTCCAGTAATATGGATATGTTAGTCTTACATGAAATTTTGTCCAAACGAAACAACTTTAAAACACAAATCCATAAAAATTCTACCCCACGAAAATATAAGTGATTATACAGATTATACAGCCAAAAGAAATTGCTTCGTTGGACTCCAGGGTGTGGGATATAGTTTATTGTTAGATATTTCTCATTCAGATAAAAATACAAAATATACTAATCAACAAAAGAAACGTCCACCAACTATGATCCTCAATAGGGGTGATAGAACCAACATTTTTGTTACATACTTTGCAGAAAACCAATTTTTATTCGTTCCTTGCATATTTGTTATGACAAACTTTAGTCGGTGGTAATGAGAAACATTTTTCGAAACGGTGGTCAAAATATTTTTGCGGAAATCAACATTAGAACAATGGCGGTCGGAATTAAATTTTCATTATTTGTTGATAAAATCAATACATTATTGTCAACCTATCCAAAAACACAAAAATTTCCACAAAAAATAAGGTCAAGGTCGATTGCAGGAGATTTGACGTCATGACTTCATCTGTTTTCCGATTTTTTTTTTGTTTTCGATGAATTTCGGAAAACTTAGTGATGATTTCTAAAAAAATAAAAGTCTCTTTTTACTTAATCTAGGGTTCCACTGCAACAAATACCCAAAGTAGTCAAAACTGCCAGACCTTATTCAGTAAATGAGAGCTTCGTTTTCGAAAATTCGTTGTCGTATCGATTTTATCAAAATGGCAATCATTCAATATTTCAATGTTGTTCTTGTTTAACAAATATATCCTTCCGACTCTCTGCACATGCTCATTTATGTCTCTATTCTATCAACAGGAAGTTCTCTTAAATTTGACAGGAAGTGTTGTTTTCAAGAGTAGAATTAGAATTGAGTATTGCTAAAGATTATAACAAATTAAAGGGAACAAAAATAATACTTTTATTTTAAATTATATTTCACAAAAACGCGAGTGGACGTTTCTTTTGTTGAGTAGTATATATGAATGTATGAATACTCAAAAAAGAATATACACGCACAAATACAGTTAACATAAAATCTTAGATTGTTGGAAGCACTTGTGAATAGCAGAAAACAACAGTATTACTTAATTATCTCTCAAAATTATAATCCAAGTGAATTTAGCTTGCTTTTCTAGTAGCATTCAAAGCCAAAGAACCAAATTTAAACTTATGAAAAGTGTGTTAAATTCGGCGAAAGTATTTTTACAATATGTAGGAAGATTTTTTTCACTTTGAACCTTTTTACAATCCTTAATATAAAGAAAATCGTCCCTTTTCCAGTATCTATGGCGAGTGGGGATTGGTGGGTTGAGGGTGATTTCCAAATTGTCATTTACCCAATATTAACACATAAAGTACAGAAAATTACAATTTAATAAAGGTTAAATAAATATTTCACAAATACATGTAAAACTCCACCATAATATAAAGTTCAACTTTGATTGATTCAACTGCTCGAACACCATTGATGTATCTAATATGAAAAACAAAGGAAATGGGGTAAATGTCAAGGAGACAACATCCCATCTCCAGGTTAAAACGACCCAAAACAAAGTATCTAGGGGTCACCATACGGTCTTCAACACAGCGAGCAACCTCACACAATATAGTAAGCCCTAAATGGTCCCAAAAAAGTAAAAAAGTGAATACATCAATGGAAACAAACCACATCCAATAACCCGAATATTAAAAAACTAAAATTTTATAAGAAGACAAGGACAAGCCAATGACCAACATATTCCTGACTTGGGACAGGCGCAAAAATTGCGGGGGTTAAATCGTTTTCTTGGATCCAAACCCTCCTCCTATGTGTGGTGAATGGCTAAAAAATAAATAGACAAAAAGACTCACAGTAAAAATCAAACTAGAAAAAAGTAACTTATCAAGACGAATACCTTTACAATGAAGTACATAAAACATGAAGACAATACACACGGGTACTGTCCTGACAAATGCTCGCAGTTACTGACAGCTAGCTATGGACATAATTTCTAAATCTTTTTTGTCCCATTTTTTCAAGTATTAACATAGTTCTGTAGCGCAAATTGTTTTCTTTATGTCCTTTGGATGTTTTAGCAATCGAAGTTAAACTGTACATCCTATCAAATAAATACAGATTAATACATGGGCATTTCCATATTGGCCTGGTTATCATCCCGAGACACCCATATTGGCCCGAGACGAAGTGCACCAAATGCACATGTATTAAACTTTTTATTACATACTTCCGACGTTTAGAAATGCCAGGCCGATATAGACCGAAGTCCTTTATTTGCCCAGGCCAATATGGACCGGAAGTCGTTTATTTTGTCTGAGATGCACGAGGAGCATAAAATAACCTATTATTTTACTGGGGAGTGAAAATATGGACAGTTTACTTCCGGTCATATTGATCATGCAAAAACGCTTTTATTTCTACTAAGTATGTAATAAATATATATATGAGGCATCTGAATAAGAAATGCCGAAATTATATAAATATCCCAACCTTTTATTTCCAAATCCATATAGTATTTTTACTTCATCAACAGAAACTATCATGTATAGACTTTCTTGTTTTACTTTTTACATTGTTGTACTGTTCCCTGTTGCTGAGAATATCTTCACGTATGATCTTTATGTATTTCAGTTATGGTGTACTTTTTCTTGAGAGAATACCTTACATTGGATACACTATCATAATTTCAAATTTTAGCATTTTATATGTTATATATTCCCAAATCTGTCTAAAGTGCAAACATCTCATGATTTTATTTGTCAAGTTTTCTAACAGTTGTTACGATGAGTGCCCTGCGGTTGTTCATATATTTTGATTGTCTTCTGTTGGTCTTTTTGTCTGGCAACGGACGCCACCAATTGTAGGAACACTTTGTCAGCCAATTTTATGTTTGTTGAAGATCCCGCATCTATGACGTGAATTAACCAATGAATTCCACTCGAACCGGTGTTAGGGAACGTCTTGAACTTACCTTGAGGTATGACCAAACCGCATTGTTGAAGGCCTCATGGTGACTTCAAGATGAATTGCAACAATAAAAGCGTTGTTCCATTGCTTGGTTTTACTATGTATTGTAGAGACTTTGTCTGATGAACATTTACTCCATATCCTTTCGTTGAGTTTGCAGTTAGAAAAATCTGCTCATGTTTTCACAATCTTACGGATTTGGATACAGATTGTATTTTTTAATAAATTTTGTTCAGCTAAAAGTAGTAGACTTTTGAATTGTTTAATTCTCGGAGGAATATATATATATAAAGCGAAATGATTAAAATAAATAGCACTTGTATGTAGGAAAGAAAAATATTGCTTAATAAATCCTCATTATAATTCTTATGAATTTAGTAAGTTTTCCTGATAGAAAACAATTAACTATAATAGCACTAAGACCTTTAAGTCTTATAATCAGATAAAAGATACAATTTTCAGAAATAAAATCAAAAATATTAACAGAAAGTGTGCTTAAATGAACTATACGTCTTTTCTAATAATACGTAGACAGATGATTTTCTCACTTTGGACTTGATCATAATCAAATTTTAAACAACTTTAGCATTGATATATCGCAAATTACAATACTACACCATTATTATAAATAAGAACAAAATTTTCTTCAATTCCTATTAACAATAAAATCATTGGAAGGATAAGGAATAAATGAACATTAGACAAATTCTCAACAAACACGTGGTAGAACTAAGCCATGGAACAACGCTTTTATTGTTCTATACATGTTTGCATTAAAATGTATCATTTTAACATTAGAAGAAGACCATAAACCATGCAACTTAAGATAGACTTAGTGTTGCACAAAAGAAAATGATGTACAGTATAGAACTGTATGAGAGGGCAATTCTAAGTTGCAAAACTTGTGTCCAATCCAATTGTTTAATTTTGTTATTGAACAATAAAATACGTTTAAAGTAAAGTAAAGTAACTGTATGTTGAAATGCGCATTTTTCGAAATTAAATGATAGGATTGAAGTATGAAAGATCTGTAAAACATGTGTAATTTATTTTAAACCTTGCATTTCTTCCTTTTTCTGTTTTATATTTTGATGGAGCTAAAAATGACCCCCCTGGCAACGACAAGTCATAAATGATCATGTTTGGTAAATATGTCACTTGATTGCTTCTTCTTATTCGGTCAACTGCAAACAGTTTTGGTGTTACATTTGTGTTGATATTATTCGGACTGAAGAAAAATAGCAATATGCAGAACTGAGTATTTCTACAATATAAACGGTTACAATTCAAAAATGCATAGAATTATAATTATTTGTGAAGTATAAGGAAGCTTAGTTTTCGGATTATATGAATCTAACAACGGTGCAAAGGCAAGATCAAGAAAGCTAAGACACCCAAGGGTAAGATGTTCAACGGTGTTTGATTAATTTTCTCACTTTTGTCAATAAAAACGTCTTCCGGCACCGTCATCTTGTCCTTACCATCCGCCATTACTTAACAACTCACCATGACGTCAATGACATTATAGTATGCATGAGACTGTCTCACATAAGGTGATGTGAGACTATATGAATCTAACACCGGTGAAAATGCTAGATCGAGAAATCATAGACACCCAAGGGTGAGATTTCAATATTTCTCTGACGAGGCTTGCCGAGTCAGAGAACAATTGAAATCTTACCACGAGGGTGTCTGAGAACACTTTCAACAGTGTTTGATTTATTTCTCACATTTGTAATCACAAAATTCGAATTTGTTTACCACCACATGGTACTTGTATGACATCTGACGTTCCAAGGCGACGTCAATGACGTCAGAATAGGTTGCCTGGTAATTTTCCGTGTTGTTCCAGGGGCACAAGACAAGAATATCTCGACCCCTGAAAACGCGGAACTGGCTTATCTTTTTGTGAGAAAGAAAAATCTCACACCGCTAATAATAGGAATTGACCTGTTTCAAAAGTGAGAAATCTAATTTTCATAACCCATTTAACAGATACAATGATGAGAGACAACGTGAATATGTTCAAAGCAACAAGGTTGTAGCAGTAGAATACCAGAGAAAGAAAGGATGCGTTACACTAGAAATTGCAAAAAGGAAAATAGAGAAAAACAGACATTAGGCAACAGAGGCGAGTAACATCAGGTGTTTTGAAGGGTATGCAACAACGGACAAATAACCAGTTATCAGGGGCAAAATTGGCGTTATTTCTTACGCATCATCGCTAAATATAATTTATTATATTTACATTTTTTACTTTAGATAGCTAGTTATCTTCGTAAATCGATTTGCCACTATTTGTTACATCTATTTTTCGAAGGGATATGGAGTAAATGAACATTAGACCATAGCACATATGTTAACTCCAACTGCCATTATTTAAATGAGCTGTATGGCCATTTCGGAAATTACAAAACAACCCTCCTTGAAACAAGGAAACGTATCAAGTGACGTGAGTGAAAATAAGTAACATTGATCATTCATGTTTTGTAACAAATTGATTTGTTTTCAATTTTAGGTAAACGTATGATGATTAAGTAGTGATTTGAACAAGGACTTCAAACATTCTCCGATTAATTTTCCTACGTTTACAATTAATCATTAAAGGCTAAAAATATATCTCCTGGGCGTGTTTGGCCAGAATATCAATTAGACCATGATGCGAATGTTGACAAATTGGAATCAAATCGATTTAAGAAAATTCATCATATCCTGAACATTTTTCGCAATCGAATGCTTGACGTGAAAGATTTTTTAGACTTTATGTAAATGTCGCTGAATATACAGTACTCTGATGGTGACGCAGCATCAGAACTAAAAACGGATACTAGTATTTGCTATAATAATGTCATACGAATACATTTGATGCCGAAGGATAAAATACAACAGGATCTTCTTTCTCTCTCGTGAAAACATCACAAACATTGTTCTGTACAAATCCAATTGTAATTATCGTCTTGCATTGAAAAAACTAAATACCGAAGTTACTTCAAATTAGTTGCTGCAGATGGCCATTTCGACAACTTATGTCTCTTCATAAGTTGTCTGGACACGTTATAACTGGTGACCTAGACATCGTAGACAACCTCAAACTACGAGATATCTTCTCAAAAGGTCCCAAATTTCTTGAGCCCCAGCACATCAACTGGAAGTATAACTTCAAGATTTTGATGGATGCAGTTGAAGACTATGCTAGGAAGTGGACAAAGAGAAAGAGGACGTCGAGACATTGTCCGACTGGATCAGGTCCATAAAGTCATTAATTGTAAATCGCATCCGGCGCCTAAAAACAGCTATGAAATCCAGAAATCCTAGTATATTTGAAGATCCCCTTGTAGAAAGAACTCTGTCCAACCTCCATGAAAATTACGTCATTGTCCCTGCAGACAAACCTTCTAACAACATACTGTTTGTGTGTAAGAAACACTATCTTGTGAAGGAGATGGGCATCGACAGTTCATCTGGAAACCCTACTTATACCCCTACTACAATATCGAGGGATGAGATTGTGAAAAAATCACACTTCAGTGTTAGCATCATTTGGCATAAAAGCTAATGATGAAAACAATCAACTCCCTTACATCTACTGGGTACCTAAACTTCATTAGAATCCATACAAACAGAGATTCATTGCCGGGTCTTCCAGATGCACCACTAAACCTCTTTCACAGCTCCTCACTACTTTGTTGACCGCAGTCAGAGATGGCCTGAAAAATTACTGTAATAAAGCTTACTCCACAAGCGGTGTGAATCAAATGTGGATTCTTAAAAATTCAAAAGATCTCCTTGAACAGCTTTCCTCAACCAGTCTTATCCATTGCCATAGCATTCAAACTTTTGACTTTTCTACACTTTATACAATCCTGGCACACAATAAACTGAAAACAGTAATTGCAGATTTAATACATCAATGTTTCTGCGCAAAAAATGGAGAACGCAGATACACCTATTTAGTTATAGGGAAAGACAAGACATATTTTGTTAAGAACCACACCGATTCAAATAAGAAGTACACTGAGACTGACGTACCTCAAAATGTTAGAATTTTTGATCGACAATATTTTTGTCGAATTTGGAGGTCGTGTTTTCCAACAGACAATAGGGATTCCCATGGGAACAATCTGTGCGCCGCTTTTAGCTGACCTTTTTCTTTACTCGTACGAGGCCAAGTTTTTACAAGGGCTTATTCAAAGGAAACAAAAACATTTAGCCCAGTCCTTTAATTTGAGATTCCGTTACATAGACGATGTATTTTCTCTTAATAATCCTAAATTTAAGGATTATTTACAACAGATCTATCCAAATGAGCTTGAAATTAAAGAAACAACTGAAACACCTACTTCAGCTTCGTACCTAGATCTTTTATTGTATATTGACGAAGATGGACGTTTGAAATCTAAGCTATATGACAAACGTGATGATTTTAATTTCCCTATTGTGAACTTTCCCTTTCTTAGCAGCAATATACCTACCTCTCCAGCCTATGGAGTGTACATTTCACAGTTGATTCGTTACTGTCGAGCTTGTGGTTTGTACAGTGATTTTTTTAAGAGAGCAAAAACACTGTCCCGAAAGCTGCTTAATCAGGGATTTGTTCAACCTTTGTTAATTTCATCCTTCAAGAAATTCTATGGCCGTCACCATAGCATCATTGAATGATATGACGTGTCAGTATTCCAAATGATTCACGTCTTCCCGGATTTGACTACCGACTTTGACATTTTCCCGGATTGAATCACTCACAGTGTGACGGGTGCTGTTAACAGAGCAGGACATGCTTACTCTTCCGGAGCACCTGATGTCAGGAGTTCACACTGTGAGTGCCTTTGTTCTGAATGTTGTAATTTCTGGTTCTGTGCTTTGTATCTGTCTAAAGTCATTATTTATTGTGTCTAACGTCATTGTTTTCTGTGTTCTCGTTTTTGCCCTGTCTTTGGACTTCGATTTTTGTGAATTTCACCCCTTTGTTCCTTCGGTATTCTACTGCCGTTGTTTCAGTGCGTATCTAATATAATAATATTATCACAACCATAAACTTAAAGGTGTACATGTTCTTTAATTATGATGTACTTGTACACGAGAGAATTTCTGATATAAATGAACTGTCAATATTTAACATTTTGGTCTCTTTATTTTCTAAACATCCCACTATTATTCTTATCATCTGTATATAATAAAGCCCAAGATTTCTAATAATTATCTCGATGAGAGTACACTGTAATCTATTGTATTGTCTATTGGTCTCTTTGTCGGGCAACAGACGACAGTGTTTGGAAAAGTACCTTGCCCCGATATTTTAACATTCGTTGCCCATTCTTCATTCATGGTTATTTATGACATGGATATAACGTTGTTTGACATCTAGCAAGTGAAATCCACTAAAACCAGTTCAAAGGATCGTCTCGAACTTATTATGAGGTATGAGTTTTAGATCAATAATGAAGGTCTCATGGTGGCTTTAAGATTAAGAACAACAACAAAATAACTTGATGTTCATTTATTGAATATGACCATGTCTTTGTAGGGATTTTGTCTCATGTACATTTATTTTATTTATATCCTTTTATTAGTTCATAAAAGTGTGAAAGAGAATAAATACCTTATAGGATTTTAATAAAAAGCCAGGATAAAGATAGAACATTAAAGGAGAGAGAAACCCTTCCTTTTTAACACAAATTTCTATGATATGTTTATTTCATGTTTCCAATTTAATGAAAATAAAATAAAGTTAAACATTTTCATTTGTACTTTTCAATTTATTTTCCAGAGTAATTTTGGCAACCAAAACAATCCCTGGATGGTTGAAGAGAAGTAATTAATGACAAAAAATTAAAAGGTAAGGAAAGATGTATCGTCATGAAGTTGGAGTTTGGAAAATGATGAAATAAACCACATAACATTATCCAGTACACAAAGTCGCAGGATGTCAAATGGATAAATGAATACACAGGATATCACTAAAATTAATAAATGAATATAAAGCATATCACGGAAATAAATACAACGGCACAGAAATAAGTAAATACACAAAATTACAAAGAAATGGAAAAAAAATCACAGGATGTCCCAGAAATAAATAAACACACGTCACAGACATGTTAGATTCCGAATGTCACAAAAAATGTCAGAAAAAAGACTTAAGGTAATTTGTCGAGAAGAAGGAAGAAATGCGCTAAAAGATAAGGTAGGATGTTTGAAATATATAGGATTAATTCTCATTATACTATTGTATATAGTAATTACACTCACATAATGTCAAATGAATAAATACGCAGGGTGCCACAGAAATTATCCATGTATATGTCTTTACAGGAAAGTACAGATGACTTAAAGAATTACAAGAAGCAACATAAAGCTGTACAATAATTTATGAAACCTACCATAGTACAGAAAGAGGTAAAAAGGGCAAGACATGATACCAAAAATGGATTTTGTTAATAAAGAACAGAAACGGCTCAATATAACTGTGCCGATATATATAAAAGAAACCTGTGACGTAACAACCTGTTATAAGAAATTAAAGAACACAGGACAGGAAAACGTTCAAAGAATTGTAAGGAGACAGATCAAAGAACATTGGAAGAGACAAGATACAGGATTCTGATATTGTACGAAGTACAAGATACGGAAGACAAATGCTTAAAATAATTAAAAAACAACAAAATGCCTGTAAATAAATAAAATGCAGACTGAAGAACTATTTGAAGAAAAAAATGCGTAAGTGTTCCTAAAAGGGAATACGGTATACATACATGAATAATTAATCATCTTTTGCACTGAGATTGTGAAATGGACAAGAAAGAATAGAAATGTATTGATGGAGAGTGAATATGGCATTGTAACATTGAAAGGTGTATTTGAAACCAGCAACGACAATTTATTCTCCCTTGATCAGTCAAACTTGAAATATCTAGATGTAAGATTTGTTTTAAAATAAGGCGTATTTACCCACCTCAAAGGTCTGTCGTTTTCTAACTTTGACTTTCCAGATAATATTGATTATTTGTTTTCTATCAGTTTTCATACATCTTTCGGTTATAATGGTTTCCGAAATGTCAAGATCTGATCTGCTCTGAAGAGACGTCCACCTGCAGGAACTAAATTCACAGTAACTTCGGTATTGTGTTAGTTAATGGCTGAATCTGCAAAAGAATGTCGAAACCAAAAGACAGAAAAGGAGAAAAATGCTAAACAAAACATTTCAAAAGACAAGGCAATAGGACCTGTAAGTCTCGTACAATTTTGGAACTTCAAACAAAAATTTGGACAAAGTACATGTTTACTTACTATTTCAATTTTAGTAATCCATGAATATATATATAAATACACAATACACATGTATTCATTCATAGGAATGATGAATTAAATCACGTTGTGTCCAAATGAACCATGACTGTCATCTTTAATTGATTGTGTTCCCTACTAATAGTAAAGCGGTGTGTTCGTTTTAAATTCATTACCGTGTTGTACAAAATAAATTCGTAANAGGAGAAAAATGCTAAACAAAACATTTCAAAAGACAAGGCAATAGGACCTGTAAGTCTCGTACAATTTTGGAACTTCCGGGATCAAAAATTGTACCCGGAAGTTACATTTTAAACAAAGATATATGACGTTTCAAACAAAAATTTGGACAAAGTACATGTTTACTTACTATTTCAATTTTAGTAATCCATGAATATATATATAAATACACAATACACATGTATTCATTCATAGGAATGATGAATTGAATCACGTGGTGTCCAAATGAACCATGACTGTCATCTTTAATTGATTGTGTTCCCTACTTATAGTAAAGCGGTGTGTTCGTTTTAAATTCATTACCGTGTTGTACAAAATAAATTCGTTAACGATAATTTTAATAGGGGCATGTTGTTCTTGCAGTGCAAGGATACCAAGACAGCTTGAATCTAGTGCCAGACGTGCTGCTGTCTTGGGGTCCTTGCACGGCATGGCTATCAAAGTATTTAATCTCGCCCTGAAATATTGTTTATAAAATAAGAGTTGAGCATTTGGTATTTGTGACAAATATTGTATTGACTGTAAAATGTATAATGTAGACTTAATAATAACCATATGTGTAATACGCTTTACACTTATCAAGTCCCCTGGTTTGGTTAAGTGACTAACATACAGGGAAGAACCTTGGTGGGATCGTTGTACCACCAAGGGGATTTGTAAACATCACGTTGTTTATTAAAATGTTTTAAAATTAAAAAAAAAAAATGGACGTCACAATCCTCTGACGTCATGTTTTGGCGGGAAACGTTTTCGAATGGCCTGTTGATCGTTGATTCTCGTGAGTCAAATGACGAAACTTACAGATCCTATTCATATGTGATACAAATGGATTTTAGACAGCTGAAACTACCAATCATACTTTACTTTTTGATTGCATTTTCTAATGTAGTTTTAAATATGATGTATTGTCTGATGATACAATAAAGAATTGATAAAGTAAGTGGCAAGTTGACATTTGGTACATTGTTTTCTGAAAAACCTTCATTTGTCAGATCATGCTTACCCTTCCGGAGCACCTGATGAAACCTCGGTTTTTGTACAGATTCACACTGCTAGTGCTTTAGTAGTTTTGTGGCGTTATTCATTTTTGTTTTTGTCATATTGTCTCAATTCGTGTTGGATATGAATTGCTGTGATTTTTGATTTTGGAATTCCCACTTTCCTCATTTTTGCTGCGATTTCGTTTGCCGATGTATTGTCTTCCTAGTAAACAAATTGTTTTGCTTTATTCAAATCGACGCCTTTCTGACAAACGTCAGTTATGTTATAATATGCCCTAACTTATCCATCAAATATTTTGTTTAAGTGTTTAACATGACAGCAATATACAACGAATTAGGAAATTGTTCTGCAATATTACATACCACCGAGTACATCACATACAAACCGTTTACTGCAGTGATATCACTGGTTTGTCTATAAATGGAAGTCGGCAAAGACAATGATTATTTTTAGATTACCTGCCTTTATGTCAATTTGTCGTCTGCGGCGCTAGGAAATTAAAACAATGATAAAGCATCGATCAAAGATAATGAATTTCCAGACTATTAATGTTAATTGGGCGTACCGTCCTTAATTGTATAACAGACCTGCAGAATTTCTAATATGGCGACAATAAAAGATTACTAATTGATTCAAAAAGTCATTAAATTTTATAACCATCGATCACCGTTTCATAATCAATCAGCTTGATTAATGAAAATATAACATATTGTCTCATAATTCATCAAAAGTGCAACAGTAATTTTTGAAATCATAAAAGGAAATTAGGCATTAAATTGAAATTATGACAGCTGGCAAAAGTGATGAGTTTCTGACCACAATAGATGAACACGGCAAAAACAAATAAAAGCACAGAGGAAACACCCATATGACGGATAGCTGCAACATTTTTAAGTGCTGAAAATGACTATATAATTCAGTGAAATCTGGATCGATGTTCTATAATAAAAAATATCGACCCCAACATTCGGATTAAATGCTTAAAATATTGTCATTGGCATCGTCCATTCGTCAGTCAAACTTTCTATCCCTCCTCAATTAAAAGAACTAAGTAGTATCCGTTTTCTGAACATCAAGTGACCAAAAATCTTGTTATCCTAGTTAAAGAGTTTTTAAACTGCCACATGATGAAAAACTCCAACAAAATGAAAAACATCAATAAAAGTGTTGTTCCTTTGCTTGGTCCTACCATGTATTTGTAGAGACTTCATCTCATGTGCATTTACTCTATATCCTTTCATTTTTTATTTGTATATTGGAATATATCCCCTATGTACATTATTTCGTCTTTTAAAATTTTTTTTCCGGTCTTTTTCGGCAGAAGACTTTGCTTTTCTAAAAGCACAGAAGTGTGAATACTACCCTTTATTATTTTTTGTTTGTTTTTGCAGTTTAGGCGGTTGTTGTTTCATTTCACATTCATGAGACATAACAAAAATACTGTTTAATACGTTTAATGGTGGATGTTCTAATTACCTTGTCGTTCATTGAATCCAGATTCTTCAATCTAAGCAACTGAACTGCACTGTTGAATTGCATCTTTTTTAATTAAGGTTCCACTAAAGTAAAAAAAAAATAGTACACTCAGTAAACATTAAAAATTTGTCTGTATTTCACAAGCTGCAAAAAATGTAGTAGAATATTATTGCGGAATGTGTTCTTAATAATCTACACGTACTAACTGCGAAAATTGTAAATAAATTTGAAATTTTTTTTGAAGGCGATTCTTTTCATTTTGTAAACACTCAATTTTCAAAAAATTAGGAGATCTGAAAATGACTTTTATGTTTCAAAATTGTTGTGGACGTATACTTTAATATCTAAGGAAGGGTAAGCTAATGCGGATTATTTGGGACTACTGTCCTTTTTCATGATTCAGTTCAGTTTTGGTACATAGGGGAAGTAATTTCACACATTCAGGTAAGAAATTGCCCAATTGCTCCTTTAAAACATATGCTACTAGACAAACCTATGTTAGCTTGCCCTGCATTATACATCATAGTATTCGTAAAGAACAATTTCGAAAAGAATTAAACGTTTCCTGACTTCCTGATTTTTTTGAAATTTGAATGTGTACCCAAGGAAAAGATTTGGTTATAAAATCTTGAATTTGAATTAAGTTACAACTTTTGCAGCAAATTGTAAATAATGTTTAAAAGAATGCATTTTTCAAGATTTATTACTGTATTTCATGTAGCTTGAAAAATACAAGCAAAAGATTTATCTTTATTGTGTGTCCTACTTTTTGACTTTAGTGGAACCTTAATTGTATTGTTTTACTTGTACTGCATGGTGTTCTTGACATGGAATATCATTTATATACCAGTAAGTATCTACATTGCGTGTCTCAAAGGATTTCCCCGTGCATAGCTTTGTTCTTAACTGATTTTGGCCTTTCGTTTAGATATAAAAGGTAATTTTTCTCTGACAGCTTTTATGCATCTTTTGATTTTTTTCGAAATGTTTTCATATATTACAATCCACTGCAATACAATATAAGAGTGAATTCAAATATAACATTAAGAAAAGTCGGGAGAATACATAATAACATTTTTTAATCCTGGTCTGAAAACATCTTGAATCATCAAATTGGGTATGTCCATGAGTATGATCTGTTACGATTTTGGGGTATGCGAACTGCTTGAGTTGTTTGATGAATACTCGTAATTCCCTGTCTAACGATACTTAGTTATAACATGGCAGGATGTTGCTTTTCATTCCTTTGCAAAGGTGAAATAAAATCGCTTTTGTGATATACACATTTGCAATTCGATGAAATGCAGTAAACAAAAAAGTAAGTAGTCTACCTGTATTGGGTATTATTCGCATGTTTATGATACTATAGGGAAACGGGATAGAGAAAGGGGAGGTTTGGGTTCCCATAAACCGGTTTAACCCTACCACTGGCTCTTGCTGGTGCCGGTACCAAGTCCGGCTATCCCGAGTTCCTATCGTTATTTATGTTTGTCTCTTATTTTCATTATTGTTTTTCTGGTGCAGTTTGCTTGTAAATTGTGGCATGTGATTGTAGTTCCTGGCCATTGTAGGTGTATAATGTTATCCTGTTTTTGTAATCTTTTAAAATAAAACTACAAAGAAAAAAGATTGCATCTTCTGTGTAATTAACATTCATATTTAACATACTATATTAACGGATTTTACATCTACGCGCACAAGTTATACGTTAGAGTTATGTTTCTTTCATTATTTGTATATGCAGTAGGACATATGCAATTTATAGAACAATCTAAATCTTTGACTCCACATGCTGCCTAATTGATATGATTTCTAATTTCTACGCATGTATATAGAAAAAACCCGAAGATGTTATTAAAAAATAAAACTATTGACTACGACGGCCATTTATTTGTTTTAAAGTGACAAAAAGTAAATTCACATATGAAATTGCAGTTTTGCAGTAAGAATAACTACCTTACAAAAATAGATATTAAATGCTTTATTCTGAGTCAATCAGATAATAGGTATTCTATGCACAATTTGTTACTTTTATTCTTTTACCAAGTCATTTAATATCTAAATGGTAAAAAAATGTATTAAGCCATTTCAAGAATCTTTAATCTGAACAGATACAGGCATGCAAATTGTAAATAGAAGAAGACCACTGAAGTACATATTGTACTGATGTCTGATCATGTGTTTTATTATAAAGCAAAAACATATGTTAAAAAAAAACAAAGTTACTGTAAATAAGGTTAATGCAGGCAGCAATTTCAACGACTTATGTCCCAGTGCAGATCCAGTCAAAACATTTTATTTTATTGGAATAAACCGAAATATGTGCAAAAGCTGCAAGTGGACAAATAACCAAAGGATCTTGATAAAAATCCAAAATCAAGTAAAGACATCTATGCACATGTACAAAATTCATAACAAACTTCTACTTAAAGCAGAGCAAACCGCTCCAACTTAGGCCCTTGTAGGTTATAACATTTGTGTCTTATCCCATTGTCTTTTGTATTGTTTTGGCAATAAAATATGTTTAAATTTAATTTTAACCGTCTTTGTATTACTTTGTACCACTTTGTAGGCCAACAAGGTTATCTTGTAATTTAACAAATTAATATCTTTGGATTTCTGGTCTTCCAAAGATTTCAAGTCACCTACACCGAAGAGACTTATTTGGTAAAATTGTAGACCTCGTTTTCTGCTTTAATTTCATTTGTTGTTTAAGGCAACAACATCACATAAAAAACTAGACTTACAATTGCGAGCAATATCCGTAACGCCCCCGACAACCAATTAGATGATTCCATCTTATTAAAATCCTAGAAAATCTTCCTTCAAATCAGTTGTTGAAATCGGAAAAAGTTGCAATTTTTACGTACTTTTGCTGCTACAATGTAAACGATGGTCATTTTGAAATTTCTTTTCACATAAATTATTTCCTCTCATATTATTGAAAACTGAATGTGAAATAGAAAAAAGAAGGGAAACGGGGAATGTGTCTAAGAGACAACGACCCAAAGGGGAGTAATAACAATTCAAAGCCACCATAAGATCTTCAATGAACGGTGAGAAAACCCCACACCCAACGGTAGGTCGGATTCGGCCCCTGAATAAAGAGTAATCAAGTTCATCATCCTAGACTCCTATAGACATAAAGTAAACTAACTAGAAAAAAGACAAGACACATAAAGGCATATTTTACATCGCAGTTCCTGCATTATTGAAACTTTACTTTTTTCAAGTAAAATAGCGACTATTTCGAAAATGTTAAACGTACAGAATGTAACTTCAGTGTAGGCGTAACTGTGCAAAGCTTGAAATCGTTTTATCCAGTCTTTTCAAAGCAATCGCTCGGACAAAACTTATGGGAAGAAGAAAAATAAGAAGAATAATCAGAAATAACTTCATACCGAAGTTACTGTGAATTTAATTTCTGCAATGCGCATTTCGACAACTTATGTCTCTTCAGTGCAGAATTAATGTAGAGTAACAACATGTCACCCGACTTCGTCTGGTGTGATATAATACGGTCATTTAATGTGTAGCCAGGCAACAGACCAGAATTATTTTTCCCGAGGTAATGAAAACAGCTCGGTGTGCTATTGCCCGAAGCCATCGGCTGAGAGCAATAGAACATTGAGCTGTTTCCATTACCGAGGGAAAATAATCCTGAGCTTTTGCCTGACTACACATTAAATAACTGTTTTGTTACCTAATCTGCACAAAAGAGAAATAAGTTGTCCAAATTGCCAACTGCAAAACTCAGAATTACTGCAACCTATTCTACTAATATTATTATTCTTTTACACAAATGATTATAGGCAACAAAAATTCATTAGTTCTGTATGTCAGAGCTCTTGTTTTTGTTTTGTATTCAACGTGCATATTTTTCACATTATCAAGAATTTGAAGTTGTTTATTACAAAGAATTTAAATTGTAGAAATAAATTCAATCAAACCTGCACAACGCCAAGAAATCCCTGTCACTCAAATGCCAAAGTAGCCAGGCAATAGAACAGCTATGAATATTCATGAAATGGTTTTTGACCAATCACAGTAACCAGGCAATAGAACAGTCATAATTTATGAAATTATAATTTTGACCAATCGGAGTAGCCAGGAAAAAGAACAAACCAGGTAAAAGAACACAACAGGCAATAGAACACTGTGAAAGAGAACATAGTGAAATAGAACACTTAAAAGTAACGGTCTTCAAAATAGTTCAAAATACAAAATACTTAATAAAACATGTAAAACAATACATTTAGGTAATGAAATAAAATAAGAAAATCTTCAAACTGATATAGAACAAATAGTTGGTATAGGGTCTGTAAGTCTCGTTCAATTTTGAAACTTCCGGGTACATAAATTGTACCCGGAAGTTACATTTAAACAAACATACTTGACGTTTCTAGCGAAACTTGAACGTCATAATCTAAAAACGTCATATTTTGGCGGAAAACGTTTTCAAATTTCAATTTTATCGTGAATCACGATGTCACATGACGAGACTTACAGACCCTATTTAATGTAGACTTATAGCAAGATCCATTTAACACAGAGCTTAAAGATAAGATTTCACTTTAGTATTGTAATAGATTCGCGCGATAGCCTTGAAGTACTGGACTACTAGATATGTAGATGTAGATGTACGGTTTACCAGACAGAATATCAACCATGCAGTGATTAAACAACACTACATCAAAATTTTATCGGATTTCTTAATGTGGTTATTTCGACGATTAATGTCCCATTGTCTCATCCACAAAACCAATATAATTATAACTAATAAAAAAATTTCGAAAGGTGTGATAATTTACCTTCAGACAGAGCAAAAGAGATGATCTCATTATTTTAACAAAATCCCAAACGTTAAAATATTTTAGCTTTCTAAATAATACAATCCAATTGCTTTACCAGTGAGCTTATGGTAATAGTTCACTACTCTCCTTCTTTGGTATTTGCTCTAGTGTGAAGATTTGGAGTCTCTGTCGGGCAATACGCCTTATATGCTGTGCACTTGGCTGTAGTTAAGAAGTACATGCAAATACAACTGTTATTCGTGTAATATTACAGTGAAAATACATTTACGTAATGTTACATTCCATGAGCCAAATGTTACTTTTATGTACTTGACACTTAAACCTAAATCTGGTCAAAACTGAGCAAAGAGATGATCGTATTTACAAATACAAAAGATTATATATTTCAGATTAGTAACGGCTTGTAGAAAATGAAACTTAATGCACATTTTTATGGCAATATTCGTGCAGATATTGTTTAACCTTAAATGAAAGAGAAATTTGATAGAGGAAATTTGATTTTGAATATAACAATAAATAATAATATATTTATTTTTTGTTGTTGTAAAACACGCAAAACTGTTAGTTTAAATTGAAAATTAAATAAACCTTTGAAATATATATTCACATTGAATATGAGTATTGAGTTTCAATTCTGCAAGGTGTTTCGGATTAATATCTCATCTTTGCCAGTATAGGTAGCATATATAATGTTGGTTATCAACTTTACCAGGAAAGGTAAGAACCTGAATATGTAAATGATGGAATATCATTTTTGTTTTCGGTGTAACAGGTGGACCAAGATAATATCTTTTAGATTTTTATTATATACTCTGTTTATAAATTATCAAATTCTGGGTTGAATCTAAAAATGTCTATTAAAAACAAAAAGGATATTGTATTTTCCCCTGAAATAAGTTCCTCCATTGCATCAATTTTTAACACAAAAAACTGTTTATATTTCCAAATATAATTTTCAATCACTTTACTTGCCATTTTAATGAAGTCAATTTTTGAAAGTTTGAAAAAATAGATTACACTTCGCCAACCAACATAATCTAGCTGCCATTTTACAAGGTTGATAGCTTCTTACCATGAGTAAATGGGATCATTCTTCTGACAGCCAATCAGGACTTCAAGGCTCCTAGCCAGCCTCGCTTCCAAATGAGTAAAATTAGTGTTCCATAAGCGCATTGCATTTGCTGTATACGCGCTTTTTCAAATTATCATATCCAACACGAAGAATGTCCTTTCATATCGTTAAAGGTCAGTTATGGCGTCTTTATATTCTATGGAAAATGAAGAAAACAATAAACAACTATTAGCAGGAGTTCACAGAACAACATATTAAAAACTCACAAACTAAATTTAAAAATGTGTAGACCCATTAAAAAGTAGATAACTCCTTTCTAAGCGTACACTATAATCAAATATCCATTTTAGTATATTTTTCTTTCAACAAATATATATATATAATAAAGAAATGAAATCAAACAAAAATTCTAGACGTTCATCGGAACATCAGGTGTGTTAGGCTTAGCCCATTTGAAGGCAAATAATTTATAGATAAAGAACAAGTAAGAAGTAATGTTAGTCATCCTTTAAAGTAATTAAGTAGAGTTTTTCTTCCCTGTGTTTTAATCCCGGAATATCTCCCTCATGCAAAGCTGATTTTGGCTTTCCATTTTGATCATATTGGTTCTTTGTTCTCTGTCAGTGTTTAAATATCTTTGAGTTTATGGTCTTCCAAATGTCCAGATTTGATCTGCACTGATGAGACATGAGTTGTCGAAATGACCATATGCAGAAACTAAATTAACAGTAAGTTTGGTATTTAGTTATTTCTATTTGGTATTAATACCATAGCTAGTTGAGGTTCGTCAAACTTTATACATCTTTATTTAGGATACTTGTTTTTGTTGTTGTTGTCGTTTTTTTTGGGGGGGGGATGGGGTCGTTGAAAACAATAAAACAACATCATAAAAACAACAAAATTACAGAATATCAGTCAACTGTTATGTCTCTTTGGAGCAGATTCAAGAAAAACATACTGAAGATCCAAGATTAAAGCTTGGTAGCTGACAGAGGACAAAATGGCCTGAAGTAAAAACCAACATTATCAAAGAACAGGGCTTTGCCAAAAGGAGTCGTTTCTCAGCTTTAAACAATGTATTCATTTCAGATACTAGTATTGTGTTTCGATAAATTTCCAAATGAATACCAAAGTAAGAAATAACATTATTACTCCAAAAACATGGCAATATAAGGATTACACATAAACATAAACGACGAAGACGAATCACACGAAACATAATAAAAACGACACAAAAATAAGGCACTAACCGTGTGAACCCTAAAATAAGCAGTAGTGACAACATGTGCTCCGGAAGGAAAAGCACTACCTGCTTCAAAGTAGTTGACAGTTGGGCTGGTAAAGCCCTTTTTACAAAACTCCACCAGCAGAGTTGTCGACCCAAAGGTAATAAAGGTAATAAAACAACAAAATGACGAAATCACACTGAATTTGAGTTTGCCATATCGACAACTTCTGCCCCTTAGTGTAGATAAAGATAAAACAATCAAAATATATAAAAGATAGATAACTAATAACCTAGAAATAACCGTAATAAGCTTTCCTTGAGAGAGATGTCTGCTCTCTCTATATATTTTTGTTATGATGTATTTGTTCTTGGGATATTTGCTCTTATGGATACACTATCATGCTATGAAAATTTGGTACTTTTTTTGTGATTTTCAAATGTTATTCTGGCCATTTATTTATACACATGTAATGCCAATATCTCACAATTTTATAATGCCAAGTATTCTTGCAATTGACTCGATGAGTGCTGTGTGTTATTTAATATGTTGGGATTGTCTTCTAGTCGGACAACGGATGGCAGCGATTGTAAAAACACTTTTCCAGTTAATTTATTCTTTTTTGACGATGTTATATCCATTATGTAAGTAAAGAAATAGATGAAGCGTCGTTCGACTGCAAGCAATGAATTAAACTGAAACCGCTGCTAAGGGTCTTCTTGAACTTGTTATGAGGTATGAGGTCATTGTTGAATACTTGCTGAATA